>MU261688.1:0-10000 GCA_020310875.1 Ceratopteris richardii
CGGTACAATAGCTTTGGAAAATAGCTTGTTGACGAAGCCTCTGACTCCGGACCACCCCCAAGCTATTTCAATCTCATTCACACTTGCACTCTCAATCACACTCTCACTCTCTCTCTCACTCTCAATCACAAGGTAATTCTTGACTTTGTGGCTTCCTCTTGTTTGATGCGCACATCTTCTTATAATAGAGTTGATCATTCCCAAAGAAGTGTGGAATCACCAAATGTAGAAAAATGGATTTTGTGCATAACTTTGCAAAAAGCATGCATTTGTAGTAGTCAAGTGTCTGTTTTTTTGGTACCCAGCCAAAAATAGAAGAAAAGCATCAAATAAACATATCCAAAGACATTTATAATCAGGCATGGCAACACATAAGTATCAAAATCACATATTTGAATAGAAATAGAGATTCCCTCTTTTCTTATAAGTATCTAAACATAACTGCACTTTCCCAAGCCATGTAGCTCAAATTGAGTGAAGAATCAGCTTAAGCTTGTGAGAGATACTTTTATTCAATTTTTCAATTTGCATAATAGTTTTAGATATGAACTACATCTAATTCCACCTCCATGTATCACTTTTGAGCTCTATAAGTTTTAAGGCATTTTCTTACACTGAAGTAAATGTAGATCCCTAAATGAGGTAGTTACAATATGATTAACCAAAATTTCAAACAGACACTTTTATTCTCTTATGCATGCTCTAACTTTCTCTCATAAATACTTTCTCTTAATTCTTTCATGTATATGTTCAATTTTCAATAGAAAAACATGATGCGGATAAGGTCTAGAGAGGGAATAAGAATCTTGTCATCCCAAAATTTTTCCTTCATGCATAAAATGACCTAATTGTGTATCCTGAGCATTATCCTACATTGTAATTTGGAAAATTCAAAATGGATTATTCACCCTTGAAAGGCCTATTACAATTCTCCCCCATTTCAAGAACGCTCTCTTTAGAGTTGGAAAGAAGGATAATGTGCCAAAAAATCCTCTTCATCCAAGTCGAATAATTTAGAGGATATGTGTGCCATTTCACCGAAATGTCTACTATAGATATGTCTCTAAGTAATCTTCCCCTCCTATCTAATACTATTTCATATCAAAGCTCCAAAGAGCCATCAGCTTTAAGCTTATAGTTGTCTTGCTGAACATGAGAAACATTAGTTGCATACCATTTAAGTAAGCTAACATGAAATACAAGATGAACATTTAAATCTTCATGTAATTGCAACAAAGAAGCAAGAGATACAATTTTTTCAAAACTTTATAAGGACATGTGTATCAATGGGAATGTCTATGATCATTCCCCTAGCAACAAGTTAGATAGGTGATGATTGAATTTAAGAAATACCATGCCATCTGTTTGAAATCCAAGTGGACTTCTATTCAAATCATAGAATTTCTTCTGTCTTTTTTGAGCTTCTTTTATGTGTTTCTTAATTTTTGGAAGTTCTTCGTCCATCTTCTCAAGCATTTCTTTAGAAACTTCTACTTTATTTGGAAGACCTGAAAATGAATGTTGAATCAAATAATTATGACCATACATAGCCTCAAATGAAGTCAGTTTATAGATGCATGCCATGCACTATTGTATGAGAATTTTATTGAGGAAAAATATTCACTCCAATTATCGTGCTTTTCATTCACATCGATACACAACATATGTTCAAGTACCTTATTAATCCTCTCCGTTTCCCCATCAGTTTGTGGATGGAAAGTTATGCTCATATTAAGTTGAGTTCTAATTGATTCAAATATTGCTCTCCATAAGTTTGATGTGAACCTAGAGTCTCTATCAAAAATTATGCTTTAAGGTATTCCATGCAAGTGAAGACTTCTCTTACAAATAGTGTTGCAACATTCAAGGTAGAATTGGCCTCTTTCATAAGGTAGTAATGTGCCATCTTGGTTAGTCGATCAACTACCACAAATATGGTATCATAGATATTTATGGTCATAGCTAATTTAGTGATAAAGTCCATAGAGATAGACATCTACTTTCAATTTGGAACATCCAAAGGTGGAAGCATTCCAGGAACTTTTTTAAACTCTGATTTCACTTGTTGGAACTTTAAACATTCACTAACATATTCTTTGATATCCCACTTCATACATGGCTAGAAGTAAGAACAATTCATTTAACATAGGTCCTTCAATAAACTAGATGTGCAGAACAGGTGCATCATTATAATCAAGCACTATTTGAACTTTAATTAGAGACTAAGAAGATATGCTTTATAGATTTTTACAATACAAAGACTCATTCAGCAAATGAATTTTGTCTTGATACATCGATCCACTATTTGTATGCAAAAAATTCAATAGGTGCATAAAAAGAGTTCCATTTCAATTCATCTTGAATTTGATTGAGAAAATCAAAACTTATTATAGAAAGGAGATTACATAAAGGTATCAGACATAATGGATCAACGAACTTTTTTTCCTTAACCCCCAAATAATTACTCTCAAAATCATACTCCCTTAATAATTCAATCCAACACTTTTGCCTATTTCTAAGCAATGTTTGTGTAAAAATGTGCTTTATACTCAGATGATCTTTTTTCAATTCGAATTTGAACCCTAATAGTAGATGTCCCTAGTGCTTGAGTGCATGTACAATAGCAAGCATTTCTAGATCATGAGATAGATAATTAAGCTCATGTTTTCTTAATTTGTTAGACTCATATGCAATGAATCTACCATCCCATCAACGAAAACATCCTATTTGACTACCACTTGCATCACATGCACCATAAAAGGCTTTCCCATTTGTGCTATTTTCAGAACATAATTTTCAACCACTTTTTGACTCAATGATTCAAAGGTTTTTTTACACGCATCGCTACACACAAGTCCCATATGTTCCCTAGTCAACTCTATGAGGGGATTAGCTATCTTAAAGAAATCCTTAATATGTGCTCTTTCATATTGTGCCACTTGTAGAAAGCTTCTAACATCCATTACAATTTTAGGAACTTCCCAATCAACTATTGTTTTCACTTTATCGTGTTCTATATGAATTTCCTCTTTAGATATACAACTTTATCCTTAAGAAAGGAACACTTACTCTTCTTCCTATTCAAATTGTGTTCTCTAAGAGTTTTCAAAGTCTTCTTTAGATGTAAAACATATTGAGGATCATGTTTGGAGTATACAAATATATCATCAAGAAATACTAAGATGAATTCATCTAGGTAATCATGAAAATCATTGTTCTTGAAGCACATGAATGTGCTAGGAGCAGTTATTAATCCAAAAGGTAAAACCCTAAGCTTGTAGTGACCATATCATATTCAGAAAGCTATCTTAGGTATATCCTCTATTTTGATCCTGATTTGATGATATCCAGATCTTAATTCAATCTTAGAGAATACAGTCACTCCACTTAATTGACCTTATAAGTCATCTATGAGAGGGATTGGATACTTATTTTAATTTTTCTTTATTCAACTCCCTATAGACAATGCATAATATATAAGAACCTTTCTCTTCTTCTAAAATAAAATAGGTGCACTATAACGTGACACACTCGGTCTTATCAAGCCTTTTCTCAAAAGATCATCGAATTGAATTAAGCTTCTTTGATTCATCTATGTTAAATCTATAGGGTGCTCTAGAATATGGTTCACTCCCTAGATAGATCAATGGGATAGTCAATCTACCTAGGTGGAGATAGACGAGGAAAGTCTTCAGGAAATACATTTGCATGTTCTTGCAAAAGATTCTCCACATAAGTTGGAAGAATTTCATCATTATATTCGTCATGAACATTGTTCACATATACTAGAAATGTTCTACAACAATCATGCATACCTCTGATTATCTACATAGAAGAAATTAGAATAGGTTAAGGATTATACAAATCACCTAGAATGTGGATAGGTTCACCATCTAGCCTTAACACTAGTGTTGTAGTTGGACACTTTCGTGTCCTTGCACACTTTAGTGTCCTAAAAAAGGGAGAGTGTTTCATGACTTTTTTAGATAAGTAGAAGGAACCATGTATTAATATCACTATGCAGCATGTTAGCATAAGGGTTGAATATTTTTCGGAAAGTATAGTTTTAATTAAAGGATATAAAAATTAATATTTATTCACCCAATTTATGATGCTAATTTCAGTATTGAAACAAAAATTACAGTGATGTAAGTTACTGGTTATGTTTCATGAAAATCATGATCTCATAATTTTCATTGGTTTAAATGCAATAAAATCTCTTATTTTATATATGTTAAAATGTTTCTATCCATAATTAGTTATTTGTAATGATTTCTACTATTTTTATGACATAAAGTTAATGTTTTTTTTTTTTTTTAATATAAAGGAAGTTCGGCATAGCCTACTCTCCCGGACTTGAATTAAATTAAGATATGTTGTATGTGATATGACACTGTTATCATCTATGAATTATTTGGCAAAGTGATGGTATGAATATGCATCATTTTTTATTATCAAAATATTATTTGACATTATTAAAGCTAGAAATATGTTTTTGATAACTGAGGAGTCCAATTTCTATGTCGTTTCCTGAAGTTAAACAATACACTATTTTTCTACTCTCAGAAAAGATCATTTTATGAGGAAATATTGCATATGCTACATGGTTTAAAAGCTCATATACTAGTTTTCTTTACATAAATAGTATATAATGTTGATAGATTATTTTGATTGATATGTTATACTTTATAGCATTGAGGAAACCTACTTTTTTAGGATGGGTTTTTATTCTCGATAGAGAAGAATATGGCTATTGAGTGAAATATTGAGATTTTTAGTGTTGTGTGAGATACATAAAAAATTTATTGGTTTAAAGACGTTTATCATCTTCATCATAATATATGATGATTTTTTAAATGAAACACCAACCATTTGGTGGTTCTATGAATCAATATCATGTAGAAGTCTCTAAAGTGTATATCTATATAATTAGCAGCCTATTGTAGTAAATTTTTATTATAAGAGTGATTTTTCTAGTTCCCATAACTTGTCTTAAATGATTATATGCCAATAAATTAACATTAGAAAAATTATTATAGTAGGAGGAAAATTCTTTTTATGGAGATGTTTTCTTTCTTCTCATATATAAGTCTATATGAAAATAATTTTTTTGAACCATATTTAAGGATTTCTATATTTTGAGTTATCAAAAAAGGTCACTTTTTAAAATATAATTTTTTGTAGAACATCTAAGTATAGGTCTTTATACGGATTAAAGTTTTTTTCAAGATTTTATTTGGTTACTATGTGCGATTTTCTTTATTTGTTAGAAAAAAGGACACTATAGTTTCTTGTTTTGATCCAACACTAGTGTTAAGTGACTGCTCTTTTTTTTTCAATCACTTGTTGTATAATTCTATAGTAACGAGTCTATGCCTATGATCACATCACTCTCTTTCATCTCAATCTCATGAAAACGTCTAGAAAAGGACCTATAAAAGAACTTAAATGCAAGCTTTTTGATGTATCCTTGCATATAGCGTAGTTGTCATTGGCTATCTCTACACGTCTTGTTCTCTACATATTTAGGGGTATTCCTACATTGTGTGTCAATTTGAAAGATAGAAAACAATGTGTCCTACATGAATTATTCAAAATCTAGTTTTATGTGTACAAATCAAGACTATGCCTAGTGCAAGACTGCTTGGAAATATTATATGCAAACTCTATTGTAGGTAAGTATCCTTCCCAATTAGTTTGCCTTTCATTCACATATGCTCAAACAATATCTATAAGATTCGGTTAACCCTCATTTTCTCCCTCTCAATTGTGGATGTGTGATTGTACGCATGCTAATTTTTATATCCGACCTTTTGAAGACCATTCTAACAAAAGTGGATAGTAAATTTCCTATCAAAATCTAAAAATATGACTAAGGGAAGATCATATAACATGTTTAGGTTTTGTAAAAATAGTCCAATCAACTCAGGTGTCTTCACTGTACTATGTGTCACCATCTTTGTCAAGCTATCCATAATTATCTAGCTCGAGTCATGTCCTCTTTGTGAATAAACTAATCCTACTATGAAAATCCATGGAGATACTCTCCCACTTCCCATTGGGAATATCAAATGGCTAAAGTAGTCCTCCAATCCTCAATCTTTCAGTTTTATTGGGGTTGTATTTAGTGCATTTAAGCACACATTCTAGAACGTCCTTATGAAGTCCAGACCAATAAAACTACTTCTTAACAAGATCATAAGTGTTATTTAAACCTAGGTGTCCCACACTAAGTGTTTTACGACACTCATGGAGAATGTGTCAATTCATCTAAAGGTCTTTAGGGACACACAACTTACCTTTATATAATGCAAATCCATCATGGTTACTCTAATTCTTCTAGTTGAATCCTTCTTGAGTACCCATCGATACTTTATCCTCATTCGAAACCTTTATATCACGATCCCTTTTCCCTATGGCTTCCTAAATCTCAAAATATGTAGGATCTATCCTATGTTTTCCCTCTAATGGACTCAAGTAGCTTACTAATGATTTGAGTAAATTTGAGTCCATTGAGAGAAGGCATGCCGCTAAGCAAGTCAACCACTAGACTAAACTTTCCCTTCCTAGAGGTAAGCTCATAATCAAACTCACAAAAGGTCTCCACCCATTGGGCCTTATGACCTTTAAAGTCTCTTTTATTAGAAAGCAACGTAATGCTCTCCTCATCAAACACTATAGTGTCTTTGGCATCATATTAGTAATGACGATAGTTCCTCCAGGCAAGGACAATTGCATAAAAATCCTTCTCATCATAGAGTAATTCTTCTCTATAGGTTCTACTATCTTTATCTCAAAGTCCACTAGTTGGTCGTCCTCAACTAGAACCTCTCCCATAGAAAAATCACTCGCATCAATCTCAACCGCAAAGGCTTTATTGGCATCTACTATGTGTGAAGAGCAGAGCTATAGCAATTACTACCTTCAACTTCTTCATACTTTGATTTTGTTCCTCTCCCCAATTCCCTTTCATTTTAATATGGGGCAAGATTTTTGGAATAATTCTTAATGAATCTTTAATAGAATCCTGATAAACCTAGGAAGATGTTTGGGGTGAACTTTCTCAAGATCCACTTGGATCCCATCTTAGAAGACTAGATGCCCAAGGCACCTAACCTCTGTTTTTGAAAACTTCATGTGTTGACTCCTTGGCAAAGTTTCAATTTTCCCTAAGCACTTGGAATGCTTTTCGCATGTGTTCCAAGTGTCCTTATTTTGATCCAATATGGATTATCTATCATGAACAAAATCTACTACAAATTTCCCTAGATAAGGCCATAATACACTATAAATGAGCCCATATCTAGTCTTGAAGGCATTATTAGGGACATCATCTACCCTTTATCCTAATCCAATGATATCCTAACCTAACATCAAGCTTGCAAAAATACCTATGTTGATGTAAATAGGCCTTCCAACCTAGACATTGGAAACCTATTTTTGATAGTTACCTTGTTTAGTGTGCTATAATTTATATATAATCTCATAAAGCTATTATTTTTTTTCTTAACTAAGAGCTTGGGTGATTTTCAAAGGTGAGTTACTAGTTCTAATGAAGCCCTTTTCTCGATATTATTGTAGTTCCCTCTCTATCTCATCATGCTGAGAAACACTAAGCCTATAAGGTGGCTTATGAATAGGGATAGTGTTAGTTACTACCTTAATAGTATGCTCAATCTCCCCTCTCTTAGGTGCTAGATTTGAGGTAAGTCCTTGGGAAAATCATCTCTAATTTGAAAAATAAGATCCTTTAAACATTTAACACCACACTCTTCCAAGAAAGAAGTGTATAACATATTTCCATAGTTATATTTCTAGCATGAAAATATACATGATATGAGGTGTCTATACAATATTCTAGATCCCGACTATACAACAAAAAGATCTGTTGTACATGGTCGAAATGACAAAGACTATACAAATCTAAAGATGAGATGAGATGGGCACTAGGTAGATCTCTCTCTACCTGTATAAAAAAATTACTTTAATTCTTTATGGTAGTCCAACAGAAGAGCCCATGATAGAATTCATCCTAAATGCCCTACTAAATTCTTCCTTATTGCCCTTATTCAATTCATCCTTGAGACCACATCCAAAATTCATCCCACCACATACTTCTAGTATTCGTCCCACGATTTAAATTTGGCCACCATGTACCACATAAATTTGTCCCACCATCTACCTCTAGATTTTTCCAATATTCATCCAATAGGGGACCTTCAAATTGGTAGAATATGTCTAAGTGCATTCGTCCCTATTCAAATTCATATGGAAGTTCCTCCAAAATCATCCGAGTAGAATAGACCATTTGTGTGGACAATTTATCCAAAATCTGTCCTAGTTAGCACATTATTCGTAGCATATTCTCCTTGATCTCTATTAGCCTTACAACCACCCCCTCCCCTTCCTCAATTTTTCCTTGAGCCCCTTGAACTAAAAATCAACTTAAATTGCCTGCTATACAAAATCGCCCCATTTTCAAGTTCGTAAATCTAATATTCAACCTGCTCCATTCATCCTTGCATCACCCACGTGTTCTATATTATCTCCTTTTTTATCTTCTACCTTTCCGTTTCTAATTGTCTTCTCCTTGCCCAACATGTAGTTAAAAAAATTGATATCCAGATACTATACTTACAATTCGCTGAATGAACACAATCTTTCGTTTTTTTTTTTTTGATTTAGCTCTCCTTCAATATTTATGATAGCAATCTTTTACATACCTTCTTCGTTTCTCACAAATATAATACTGCTTTTTTTTTAGGTAGCCGTGTACTTTGCTCCATATTTTCCTCCTCTTTATCCCAATCTTCCATGGACTTCCCTTGCGAAAACTCTGTCCAAATGATTTTTTTTTTGACATAATAGGTTTTGGAATTTTTTTTTTAATTGGTCCTCTTCTTTAACGTCCTACCATGTGTCCTTGTAACGTTCTCTTCGATAGAAGAGTTTTCATGCCTTGTTAATAAGGATCACACTAAATTCAAACACCTTAACGAACATGATGAGCACGTCATGGAATATAACCATTTCAAAACCATCTCTTGTATATTGATAATGTTAGAATATTGCATATTTCAGAAGACATGTGGATCATGTAAGATTACATATTTGCTCAAATTATGTTAACACATGATCTCACAACTATACAGTGCTTCTTTGACATATGAAAACTAACCTTTAGTTTAAGCAACGCCCTACTCATTGGCACTCTAAGCATATTCTTTTGTAGATGATTACCATTGATAATCTATTTTGATCATATATTTTGTAATTTATGAACAATAATTTGTATAATATATTTATCATTTTTTTAATTTTGCTGAACTTTAAAAAGAGCATCATTACTCGTAGCTCCATCTTTGCAAACCTATAAATTTTGTTTATACACTTTGTAGTCTATTTTGGTAAGAGCATGCAATTTATTTGGACTTTGGGATCATAAAATTTATTTCTGGTAAGATCATACAATTTATTTTGCTGAGGTCATACTTTGGTAGGTAAATTTGAGATCTTAGGGAGAGTCCTTTTTGATTTTGTTGTAACATGAAGTATATATTCTCCATCCGTGGTATCAAATATCATCAAGGAGCATTTGAAAACATGAAGAGTAGTTGTCAAAGTTGAAGAAAACAACATTTTAGAAGTGAAATGAAAACGTCTTGAAAGAACTAGTCAAGAAAGGGAAGAATTTATTATCATAGTAAACATGAAAGCAATTATTTGACATAGAACTTGAGAAAAGGAGGATAATACATAGTGCATACTCTTGTATCACTTCAAGGGGGAGAATTAGGAGTCCCAAGCACAATGGCAGACCTGAATGCACAAGCTTGGAAGTTGGAGAAGATAAACTATCATTCATGAAAGTTCAGAATCTTCATTTTCCTTTTGATAATGCCCTTAGGGTTAGTAAGTGGCAGGTAGGCTACAACATGCAAAGATCTAGTTAACCCAACTCAAAAATAGAAGAGATTTGACAAATAGTGGGAAAAAGGGA
>MU261688.1:20000-77500 GCA_020310875.1 Ceratopteris richardii
AGAAGCTCGTTACTATGTGTGGTAGCGGAAACATCCACTCTGCCCTCCTAGGAATCTCTCTCTCTTTCTCACGCACACATACACACACACATACAAACACGCGTGCACGCGCGCACACACACACACACAAAGACACACACATACACACTCATTCGCAAACAAATTTACATGACAATGGAAACAAGGCTTAATTAACCACACAAGGCCATTCTGTATGTAGGTAACTCACACATCTCTACATAGAAGTCCGCGAATATTTTTAGGTCATCTTCATGCGTTTCCATACATAGATTTGAAAGATGAAGAAGGCAGAGAGCTTCTTGTTCATGATACAGGCGCTTGGCCCTACGCAATTCGATGCATTGTACCAAAAGGTGAACCGCTTTACCTTGAAATGAGACTGATCCGATCTATCAACTTCCATCTTCTGCTGGAATGAGAACAAGAAGGGTACTCTTTTTTTTTACTCTCTTTTCTTTATCATGCTTTTCTAAATTAGTCAGGAAATTCATTTGACATTGTAAATATATTAATACCTTGGTCGCATAGAAGTGCTGTATCAGAGCTAGGTTCAAGAACCACTTCGGGAAATGTAAGGTCCAGACGTGGATCTCCGCTCGATTTAGTGGTAACCAGTTTTGTGAAAGCTAGAGAACGCTTTTGAGTGACTAAATCTGCGAATTCCTGCTAAATTGTAGTAAGAAAGTGAACACGTACTCTATCTCAGAGTTCCAAACTTTGACAAGGCGTATATACGTTCATAGATATATGTGTTCGAGCACGGAAGTCGACGAAAGCTTGGAATACTGAACATGCAGCCATTTACCACATTGACGCGCGTACAGGAACTTCTTCCGTTAGCATAGCCGTCACATTTTCCTGCACGAATCGCCTGCATTCTGTTCAAAATCTACTCCTCACTCGCTTGAGCATAAGAAGAAGAGCGTGTATAGGAATCTAGTCAAGATCCGCTAAAGTCAATTCCCTGTGACTTGCGGTGTTGGCTGCATCAGAAATAGAAACTAATTACCATGAAGGTGAGATATCGTTTGCATACTCCTGCACATTGACAGTTTGCTGCGATTCAGTACTCTACGCTGCACTATTAGATCATATGCTAGTCATCAATGCTTTCATGAAAACTCTTTCGGTGCCGGTGTGCCTTAAATTACAGGGTGCTTTACCTGAATTACTCATTTATTTATCTATTTCACTTAATGGCAGTTCCTCAGCTGGGCTAGCAAGAAGCTTCTCTCCAGTAATGGCATCCATGACAATCAATACAATGGCAGTTCCGAGTTTTATGCGCGGGAGGGTGTGTATCAGTGTGTGTGTGTGTATATTTGTTTGTGTGTGTGTGTGTGTATGTGTGTTTGTGTGTGTGTGTGTGTGTGTGTGAGAGAGAGAGAGAAAGAGAGAGAGAGAGAGAGAGAGAGAGAGAGAGAGAGAGAGAGAGAGAGAGAGAGAGAGAGAGAGAGAGAGAACAGAAACTACCTTCACGATGATTGGTGCTGGTCTTTACGTAATTAAATCATCATCGACTTGGTAAATTCGATGATGTATTTTCCGGCACTCTGGATGATCTACGATAGCTAGACTTTTGGAAATCAACAGCGTTCACATCGTGTGCTCGCGTGATTAGAAGATCTCAAGACAGTTTGAGGGAAAGCGAAATGGGTTTTGTTCCTAAATTTGTGTCCATTCTGTTGATTTTTAAAGCGGACATAGATGATCTCCTGTCACAGTTTCTAGGAGCATCTGTTTGGGTGTTCACACATTATTGGGGGCATCGAATGCGTGCGTGCAAGCGCGGGCGTCTGTGTGTCTCGCTGTGAGTGTCTGCCTGTGATAGTGTCACGTCTGTGTACGTTTGTTAACGTGCATGTATAATGTGTTTGCTGTTAAGAGTGATTCTCTTGGCCGCGATCAATGTAGGTAAATTCAATGAGATCATTGCGGGGCAGCACCAGTTCGTAATGTGCATCGAACGAGAAGAGTCGCGGACATTTTCAGTAGATCAGGGACATTCTGAGATATTCAGAATCGGCACATTGGGAGTGGGTGACCTGCTGACCAGAAATAATGAAGAAGCAGAAAGAAGTGAAGATGAGGAAGAGGAAGATGAATTCAGTGTCGAGTATGAGGAAGATGGTTTCGGAGGAATGCAAGAGAAAGTACAGTTCGTACAAGAGAACAGCGAAGGAGCAGAAGGTTTGGGGGAGGAAGGCGGTCACAGGCTATTCCGGACAAGTTCAGGGACCGATTCATCTATGTCTTTGCGACGCTCAACTAGCTCCAGCTGCGAATCTGAAGCTTCCCTTGACATCCAGAAGTTGCAAGAGGAGCTGAGGCAGATACTTCACTTTCAACCAGTGCCAGAGAAGCAACAAGCCAAAGCGTCTAGGAAGCGATCCGCTCCAATTGAAGCCCGCAATACAAAGCCGAACAACTTTAGCAGTGATATTAATGTTGTGGACGATGCAAATGCCTTCGCACATCTTAGCAGGTCAAGGCAAAACAGTAAAGTAGACGGACGGAATACGTCGAGCAAACCATCTGGTAAGGCGGCAGGACAACTAGTCGGCATTCCTGCGCGTCAAATATTTCCGGAGATGTCCGTGGATGCTCCAATGAAAGCGATCATTTCAAACAGTGATTGTCAGTCATTAAGTAGTATCTCGATGAATAGTAATGTCAACCATTGTCTCTCCAAAGCGCACGAGTACTCTAGTTCTTTGAGAAGAAAACATTACTCCCTGCTGATGCAAAGCATTAGAAGCAAGATGCTGCATTCCACTGCTCCAACGCATGTAAATACTGCTGCTCCCATATATGAAAGCCTACTGAAGGCCAATGGAGGCTACGATCTTCCTCAGCGCAACTCGACAATCAGCAAGGTGCCCTTCAGTTACCGTTTTATGTGATTTATGTTAGCCCTTCCGGTTAAGTTACATTGTATGACAATGCGTCGAAGTTTACAGGCATGAATAAACTCTTTTTGTTGATTTGCGAAAGCAAGTAAGATTATCGGAAATCTGGCTTGCCAGGAAAAATCCTGCATACTTTATTTCAGACATGACAGAAGTGCATTATTTCTGAATTTCGGCGAGTAGACTAACTTCGACGAGTAGAAATCCGAACTCGTGATTGTGCGTTTCCTAAATCAAGAAGCTCATTTTAAAGGAAATGAACACATCATCAATATAGAGCGGTTGTTTTGTCTTTATTCTGCGACGTTATGCAAGATCTTTAGGTCGCGCATCGATTTTAAGTATCTCCTTACGAAACAAGAAACACTGTATTCTTAAGCTCTGCGAATCTTCTGGCTTTATCATGCTCCGCATTTTGTCATCTGACTCTTATGTTGTGAGCCCCGGATATTATATCCTCCAGAATAAACTTTAGATGATCGGGCTTGTCGCATCTTGATAGGGTCATATAATCGAGATTACTTAACTTCATTACAGGAGAGAAGAAGAGCATGAAATTTACGTCCTCGTTCCGGAACATCCAAAAGCTGAAACATAAATAAATCCTTTCAAAAACAATGCCGTTTATTGATGATGCAATGCATTGTGTTAATTCACTTATCTATTAAGATTCCTCTACGGAGTAGATCGAGTTCTCCAAATCGACATGCTGATCAAATTATTTGATGCTTTCGTTATTGCAGGTAGTTAACATATGTCGGAGAGTTGTCAAGAGAAGGAGCAATGTGGCACGTAAAAGACGGAAAGAATTAGGATCTTATGAACAGACTAAACCTGTCTCATGGTACAGTCTTTATGATGAAAAAGAGAACCCAAATTGGGCTATTGCAAAGAGTCACGGCGGCAGCGAAAGATTCATCGACTATATTACAAATATTCTCGCACAGATGGATAATATGAATGACACTTACCCATTGAGCTGTGAACGGCGTAGTTTCAGCCATGAAATCAACAGACGCGATGATGACGTTCAGGATCATATAAATGCCAAGCGCTACGCAAAATCTCCGATATCGGAATCCTGGATTGACACAGATGATGAGTGTAAGCCTCTTTTCCTCGAGAGAGGTTTTTCTTTTCCGGATGTCTCGGTTTAGTAAATCCTAACAGCATGCATATCCCCTCCGTGTCTTCTTTATACACCAGAACCCTTCTCCTTATAAAATATTTTTTATATACTATTTTTAGAATTTATGAAACATGAAAGAGGAGACGTATAACATAAGATTTTTAGAATGGAAATATAGAAAATTTACTTTCAGCAAATCCAGTGATTAAAAACTCTAATAGTCTTTTTCATTTTCTTCTATGTGCTCTTCCAAGTTTTACATAGAACTAACATTGTTGTAGTGAATATTAAGAAGTATGTGAACATTAATTTTACTTGTAAGCGCGCTTTTAAATTTTACATTGAACTAACATTCTTCTAGTAGAGATGAATTAATGATTTGAGTACCACCTGAATATTGCACACCAAGCATAAATAAAATGCGGAGAGAGTAGATTCTCAAAACAATAATGTTGATAACCTCGGAACCGAAAGGTAAAGAGTTTTAAGGAGGTAGGACGTGTTTGAATTTAATAACCATATAAGTACTTAAATATTTTTTGCTCTTTTCTTTTAATATCTGGAAAAACGTTCGTATCAAAGTTTATTACTAGATTCTCTCTAGATTGAGTTCTGGAATGAGTGCTTGAACTCTCCACAAAGTGATAACAAGCCGATCTTGATTTAGACGAAACAATCAACACAGAACCATGAGCTATAATGTATTTGATAGATTGTGGTCATAGAAAGATAGTTGGCATGATCATCATGTTATTTTTTAAAAAGAATTTTTTATTAGTATCTCCCAAGAGGTTGACAATATCTTAAAACATCAAGTATTACTTGTTGCTTTGAACTTTATGACTCCAGCTTCCCTACTTGTATAAACATATATATGATATTAATGATCATATCTTTGTGGAATCTTGAAAATCTACATCAAAGCATCCTAAGGGCATATTCTCACTCTCGTAAATATCAAAGATTTTATTATTCCGTTTCCAATCGCAATCTATAAATACTCATCATCTTGGCCCAAAATCTAGATCTGTGACAAATTGCAGGAATTCAGAGCCCAGTGCCATCAGATAAAGTATAATAGGAAGGGTTAACATAGAGATAATGCTTTTAATAAACATGTTTATAGAGTCAAATCGTTCACCTTTGTTCATAGTAGCCTTTGTATTTATTTACATATTATATATGCAGAATGTGCATCTAAGGATTCCGCACTTGATAATTGTGTGAAGCGTTCTTTTCTTTGCAAACAATGACTTGCTGAGATAAGAAAAATAAAGTTAAGCAAAGTAGTTGAGATCCAAAAACTCTAAGATCTTGAAGTTTTCCTATGATTCATTCATTGTGGATACTTTTATCATTATCTTATATGACCGGCACAACCTGCACATACATAACGAACTTAAGAATTCTCATTCACACTTTTAATTCACAAAGATGGAGACGCATCATTCTTCATAAACTTAGAGATATCTAATTAATTCCCTTGAATTAATTTCGAAATTTTACGTACTTAAATTTTGAAAGCAAGCTACTTATATTAAATTTTATGTATGAGGAAATCCCTGAAATCTCGATGTCTTTCTTTCTATAACCTTTTCTCTGAAGATATATAATCATACATTGGATTCTTTATATAGGAGAAGATCGTGACACTTTCAACATTACAAGCTCCTTTGGCAGCCAGACAGCTGGCAAATGCGTAGAAGTTTTTATACCTTTACATACATATTATTTGAGGTAAAGGTAATCTATGTATATCATTGGTGGCCCGTACTTCAATTTTAAATAATATATGTTCGTGCCCTCATTTAGATGGGTATAAGGAAAAATAATGATGGATAGTTACCAATGATTTGGAAAAGTTATCATTGTTGACATTCCCATGCTTCAACCATAGAGAATTAATGGACTTGGAAAAATATTGGTTTTCTGATGTTGTAGATAAATCAAAGAAAAAAGAAACATCATTTTCCATATATTAAATATACTGTTCCTCGGAAGAGAACTTTTTCTTAACATGAATATATGTCCTATTAAGGAATTTTCTTTCATATCAATCTTTTGTTATAGAATCTACTTGCGTCTTATATTCTTCTTAGTTTCGCTAAGAATTCCGCCTTGGATAGGAAATGCATTATGTTCGTAATGGTGTTCTTATTGTAATTCCTATGTGTGAAGGATCACTATGAAGAACCAAACTTCGATGCTCGAGAGAATGACTTACGACTCTGTACTTGACCTACGAATATACAGGTTCTTGGATTAACTTTGAAGTCTAGAGTTAACCAAGCTACACATATGCGACCCCGTCCATGGCCTTTACACCTTTCATTATAGTCTACTACTCTAAGTTATGTTCACCACTTGAGTTAAGTCTCTCCGCACTAAAGTGAACTCATGTTAACTTGAGTGGATGCTTCTAAAACGCTACACAAGTTTTTGGGGAAATCGCTTTCGCCATGATCTTTATGGGGCTTCAATCTCAAGTCCTCCTAGTTCCCATACTTGAGAAGTAACCCACATGTATAACTAATCAACTTTATCTAAAACTCTAAAACACCAAATTTTATGATTAATTCCACCTTGTTCAAGCTATTTTATAGCAATTTTTCCCCTTGAGGAGAAATTTGGTTGTCAAAAATATGATTAGAGGTACAATTATATATAAACCTTTCCTCGAAATTAATTCTCGAAACTAAGCAGCATAGTTGTCATGTCGTTTATTTGCCCCTTTTACCAAAATGGGATCACATTCTAGACTAAGTCCAAAAAAATGGGGAATGAATTCTTGGTCTCGTCCCAAACCAAATCATTTTAAGCATCATCTATCTTTGCACTTGACAATCTGAAGCTAGTGCAAAGTGTGTGTTACAATATTAAGCGTGGAATGCTTATCCCTTTCCACTTTAGTTGCTTGCTATGTGACGACATAGCATCTATACAACATACATGTGGAATAGGTGGACTCTAAGTATCTAGCCAAACTTCCAACTTAGTCCACTTCTATGTACCACTAGTATATGGACCTAGCAAACTCAGTGGATTTATTAACTAATCTAAAGGATTTGATAGATCCTTTAAAATTCACTTCAGCTTTATCATGATAAATGAATCCTTATGAAAGGTGACGAGAACATCTAACTTTGGTGTTTTTATTATGGTCCATTCCTAGCAAACATTCATTGAGATTTTACTTGACTAGAGGGCTATTGTGTTTGGTTGGACTTCCTGGATCCTAGATGGAATGATAATAGTAGTCCTTCACCTTTTTCCAACCCCGATTTCAACTAGACAAAAGAAAATCCTGTATGAATTTTACAACTCTCTAAGTGAGGACATGGTCTAAAAGACATCACTTTTTTGGAATTTGTCAAAACTATTCAGGGCTCTTTTGTTCCTTTTAAGAGTTCGCTCAAACTCTTTTGATGAAATCTGAAAATCCTTCTTCATCTATTGTTTTTTTTTTTTTTTTTTTAAGTATCACCTACATGAAGCAAAACGCAAGAGCTGAATGATGCAAATTAGACTAAATGTATAGAAATTAACTTTGAAGATTGAATATGTTTTACAAAGAACACCTATCTATGATGTTAAATTAAGTTAACACCATGTGTAGATGAATGATGTTATCCTAAATTCAATATATAGAAATTATGTTATTAGATTTAATATCTTTGCACATAACATATAGCTATGATGTTAATATCATTTCTATTGCAAGTAGATAAATGTAACGTTCATACAAGTGACACACATACTCTTATTAGAAGTAAGTCCAAGGTTTGAGAAGTAGAGGCAAGAACTGAAACCCAGTGTAACTTTTTCAAACTTTCACGATATAATTTTTTTTTACTGAGACCCTATGAGATCCATTCAAGTCACGTTCTTGAAGCATTTAATCTTTCTTTATTAGAATAAATCTAGATTCTAAAAAAATATTATTTCCATTGAATTGAAACCATGATCAGACCACATAGTTCTAGTGTGGTCTAATGAAGACATTGGTGTGTTAAGGCACAAAGTGTTTATTGGTGATGTTTTGGAGAGACTTCTAAATAGTTGAATACAAATTGGGTGCATAACTTATAGTACACATATTAATTCACCTACTTGTTCCATAAATAGGGTGCTTTTATCTTGGACCAATTTAGTCTAACTAACCTTGGTTGAGAGGATCTTTCAAATGTCTTTCCTTCGAGGAATCCTTATAGGATTTGTGTTGAAAATCTTGAGCTTTCAAAGCTCAAGAAAGACTATGATTGACCTACTTGAATCCCTTGGGAGAATCATTGAAGTTACTAATTTCATGAATTTTAACCTTCCTTATCTATAGGCTGTTGAAGTGAGTTTCGGTCATACTCTTTGATTAATGTAAATTTTATATTTTATCTCAAAATTTTTAATCCCATTAAGGATTCAATCTATTTATTGTTCTCTATTAGAATGAATCCAAGACCAAAATATTGATAACATCTCAAGGTCCGATGTCTTATACAATCTTTCAAACATTCATGTGAATATAAATCTCAATGCTTTATACCCCCTACTTTATATTCAATAGTATAGAGAATGTTGTTTATCTTAGAGTCTAGAAACTAGAATCCATCTAAATTTAGAGAACCTTTGTTTCAAATTCTTTTCAATTCAAGGAAGAACCTTTACGTTCTTTTCTCACTAGGCTTGAAGTCCTTCCCTAAAAAGATCATCCTATTATCTTATTCTTGAATCATGTATGTCTTGGAAGTCTTACACTATTCTACTTGATTGTATCAGTATCCATGTTTGTTTTCTAAGGTCTTCATAACAAAACCAATGTACTTCAAGTGACTTTAAGTTCTCATATTTAGTATCTTTTTTGGTTCTTGCTCTAAAAGTTTGTAGTCACAAGAGTTTACTCCTATCTTTAGATTCCTTTCCATATGAAACATTGAGTAGCTACCTTAGGGACTCTAATTTATCTCTATACCACTTGGTTCTAAGCATGCACCCATGCTCTTGGATCTGATGTATATCAAATCCCTTTAAGGATAGGTGAATAGGAGTTTCACCTTATGGAGAAATTGTTACCATAACCATGGTTGAAGGCTACATATTTGGAGCTTCAGTAATTCTCTCTCTCTCTCTCTCTCTCTCTCCCTCTTTCTCTCTCTCTCTCTCTCTCCCCTCATCTAGAGAAATATAATTCTTGAATCAAATGGCGTGATGACAATGCAGCACAATAGGATCTTCTTCTTGAAAAATCCACAAAAGTATCCTTGCAATAGAAAAAGGAGCTCCAGTACACATAGTGCTCTTCATATGACCTATTGAATAAACCAAAACCGGATAGTAAACTGAGAGCATAACATAGTTTTCCTAGGTGTTACGAATACGATCAAACTTCTATTCTATGTTTGAATGGGCCTCTATATGTTTTATTAGAAAACATGTACAGAAGTGTTTGATGGTGATTTGGCCTTTCACATGGGCACTAAGGGTATAAATCTCCAACCAAAGGCCAATATGTACAAAGTGACTATGGGGGAACATTAAAGGATACTTGAGTATAGATATACAAGATATATCTCTTAAGCGATGGAATTGTTACAAAAAGTACAAATAATTGGGCAATATTACTCATCAAGTGATAAGAGTGCCAAGAGCCATCCTATGGTAGAGCTTTATTCAAAGCTTCTACATCATGTTCTCGAGTATTAACCTTCTCTAAAATAATGTGCACTCTAGCTAAGCACTCTCTTATGAAATGATATCTCAGGTCAATCTCCTTCATCTTTGCATGGAAGTTCAGATTCTTAGCCAAATCAATGGAACCTTGACTATCACTAAGGGAATGTAGTACATGTTAAGGTAGATCCATATCACAAGCAAGATGAGAAACCACAATGATTCATTGCATGCCTCACTTGTTGCAACATACTCTTCTTCTATATTGGAAACAATTGTACATTCTTGAAGACAAGATCCCCAATAGATAATACCTCCAAGAAATGGAAAAATTTACCCTAGTATAGTCTTTCAATTATCTACACAACCAGCATATTCCAAATTTTTTTAACAAATAATAGATGCCTTTCCTCTAACTATCTTTTCACAACTCCCACTAAAAATGCAATGTCTAGTCTCATGCCTACCATCACATACATGAGACTACAAACAAAATATTCATGAGGAATTCAGGTCATGAATTCCTTTTCCTCATATGATTTGGGGCAATCATCATTGTTCAATCTCACATATGTAGGTACATGTGTAATCAATGCATTTTCACCCTGCATATTGGGCTTGTGAAGTACTTTGGATATGGTCTCACTTTGGCATAAGTGTAAACTTTATTTCTTTACTCCTATCACGAGTAGTGTGCATGCCAAGAATATGGCATCCCCCCACTCCTTTATGTGAAATGTTTCACTAAAAGTCTTTTTGAGCAATGGAAAGTCATCATAGTACTTCCTAGCAATCAACATACCATCAACATAAAGTATGAAGCATATCAAGCTACCATCAAAGCATCTCTTTGTCTAAACACAATAATCTTCATTTCTTTGAGAATAGCCTTGAGATTTCATAAAAGCATCAAACTTTTGCTATCAGTGTCTAGGGGATTGTTTACGTCCATATATGCTCATTTTTAAATTACAAACTAGACTTTCTTTGCCATGGAGTAGAGATTCTTCTAGTTATTCCATAAACATCTCATCTCTAAGATCTCCATGCAAGAAAGCACTTCTCATATACATTTGGGCTAGCTCTAGGTCCTCGATTGCAATGAATCCAAGCAACATGCAAACTCTAAGTCCTCTATAGCAATGAATCCATGCACGTGAATCCAAAGTACCATTCTTGTGAATAGTATCCAATTCACTCTTAATGGAATGCTCCCACTTGACATGATCATTTGTCTACATAGTGTCTTTGTAGAAGGAAGAATCACCAACATTTCTTAGCATAACAAAATCCAAACTTGTAACATATCTGTCAAGTGGATGAAAGACACATGTAGAACATCTCATTGGCTACTGAATAGGGACATTTGAAGAGTGACTTCATTGGACATTGTCTTGAATATCCTAGATGTAGAACATCTATGCATGATAAACGGATGGCTAGTATCTCTAAAAACCAATCTTCTCACTTCAACCTCCTTAATGGTTTGTTTTTGCATCTAGAATCATTAAAAATAACATCATTACTTTTTATCACTAAGCATGCTATAGGATCCCATAAGCAATATCAAAATTCTCCTTCCCCTCCATATCCAAGAAAAATGCATTTCTTTTAGTCATGGTCCAGCTTTTTTTGGTATATAAACATATGCTTCACAACCAAAAGCTAAAAAATGATCATATTATGGTGGCTTCTATGTCCATGATGCTTGGCAACTTTCAAACCTTGGAAAGTACTAGATAAAAGATTAATCACATGAACTATAGTCAATATTGATTCTACCAAAAGCCTTGGGAAATATTTAAATGATGCAACATAGAAACTCCTATATCCTGAATAGTTGTACTCATCCTTTTAGCTACACCATTATGTATTGGGGTATAAGGAGCTCTAAGGCCTCTATGAGTTCCTCTAGAGTAATGCAAAAGGTCAAATTCATGTAAGGTATACTCACCCACATTATTTGACTATAAAGCATTGATCTTATATCCTTTTTAAGTCTCAACTAAAGGAATAACTTTTGCAAAAGTACGGAATACCTCATGCTTCCATTTAAAAGGATGTACCCAAACATTTCTTAGAGCATCATCTATAAAAGTAAGAAAATAAAGTGAACCACCTAATCAAATTGTTGGCATTAGACCAAACACACCTCTATGAACAACATCTAAAGTTTGAATTGAAGAGTCAATGTGCATTTTATGCACAATCCTAGTTTTCTTTCCATATGGAAAATGCTCAGAAACTAGAAAATTCAAGATTATCTAAATAGAGGGGAATTTCATTATATAATCCCTACCTAACCAATAAAATGGTAAAGGTGGATTATCTAATCTTTACGAGGATATAACATCCTCTTTATCTTTAGAGAGAATTTGAATAGATTACCAAAAGTGGACTCAATGTTCTTTCAAAACTTTACGTAGTTTTGAGAATCCACTTTAAGGGACTTGAATCCATAAGGATTAATCTAACTATTGTAGACTCTAATCGATTGAAACCTATTTTACTTGTTCTTCCAAAAAGATTAAGATCTTTATAACTACGTCCCAAGATGGGAACTCATAGTGTAAAAGATCGTGTTATCTTTAAGGTCATAAGTAGAACTAGATTATTCCAATCATTTCTTTAATGTTTAACCTTTACGGATCTTTAATTGGATCTCAAACCTTAAGGGTCTTCTTGATCCTTCTAGACTTCTCTCCCTTATATTCTCAATCTATTAAAGATGTCCTATGTTGACATCATTCTTATTCTTCAATTGACTTGAAATATCAAGTATCCAAAAGATGATCTTTCTGAGCTTTCTTTAAAGCTTGGTCTAAGATCATTTTTATGTTCCTTGAATTTCAAGTCATACTTTGGCATGAAGCTTTTAGAGCTTCATCCTTTGGAGTTTACCTTCAAACTCAATGAAGTTGATACTCTCGTTATTTCTAACTCTCCATGAGAGATAGATCAGATCCTTTCGTATCTTGTTAGAATAATTCTTCACCCCTTTGAGAGGATAATTGAAGAAAATTTCAATTGCTAGACATTATCTTCTTGAGGTATTCCATTGGATCATGAGTCCCTGTTTCTTCTGGCCATCAAGAAAAAGTACTCAATGGGAATCAGTCCCCACTGTCCCATACCAGTGGGTTCTTCATCCAATCCACATAACTATGTCTCTATACCTTCTCACCTTTTCTGTCCTTTTAAATGCCCTTCATACTATGGTACCGATTTATGAGAGCGAGGACTAAGGTGCTTAAATACACCACTACTAATCATACTCCAAATATTTGGTTAACCATTTAATGTGGTGTGACTCATCTTATCAAACTTAAATTTTGACTTGATCTTTACCTTAATTGGGTCTTTTGGCTTTTCTTCCCTTCTTTTGCCAAAATAAGAGATAAGACTAGGTCTTTCTCCAATAGATCCCTTCACGGGTGTTACTTGGGGATCTAGCTATTATGTTTCATACAAGAAGCCATACTCCTTAGGTCTATATTACTGGAATCCATAATGTATGTTATGTTATCTCCATGAAGCATCAATATACTTTTAGGATTATGCTTATAGCTCATCCAACTTCTTTTCCTATCCCACTTAGGATTTATACAATCCTAATGCTATATGCAAGTCTTCTCTTGCATTGGGGTTCTTTGAGGATTCCCAATCTCTGAGAACTTCATTTAGTTGGAAGATGTAATGAAAGATATCTGAAGTAGTCCAATACAAGGAAGTGCTTCAATTTATCTATTTCTTGCACATCTTTTACCTTGCAATACCCTATTTGGTCTTTTCAAGGCATAAGATACAAGTTCTTGGGGACTTTCTTCCCTTCTTAAGAGTTTTCGTCCTCGAAAACTACTTGAGAGTAAATTGAAAATTGTGCTCTTTCAGAAGTATTTGAAAGAGTTTATTTTCAGTCTTTTATTGTTCCCCCTAGCTAAAAGAACTTATTCAGAGCTTTTAACTTTCCGTCAAACTTGTTGAACAAATATCGCAAAGTTTCAAGTTTGGATTACCCATAAAGCAGATGTCCCATACCACCGAATCTACTTAAGTGGTAGTGCAAACCTAGATGTCCCATACCATCTGGCTTACGCTTCCACTTTAGTAAAGGTAACTTGTCTTGGATCTTTGGATCAAACCTTGTTTTAGTCTAATCTAGTAAGAGCTATTACTTCTTAGACTTGTAAGTTCTTATTTCCATTGTGAAGCATAACCGTTTCTTATGTCACAATAAGATTATAACTTAACAAGCTTTAACTGTAATTTCAACTTGACAAGATTAGTGTCAAAAATTGGCTTTGCAATTATTCCCTGATTCAGATATAGTCTACAAGATCCCTTTTATGTCACTTGATGATAGAGCTAGTTTATATCTCAACTAGATATCATCTTTATGGACATAATGATTAATCTGAGAAAGAATAATTGACTTGCCAATCAAATCTTTATATTGAAGTAGATGGTAATGCCATTTACCATTTTGAGTAATCCTCTACTTCTAGGGCATTAAAAATGGTAATTAGGGTTTATTAAAACCCTTGAGTCTTACCTTCTCTTCATGCCTTGCATTTGCTTACAAGAACAATGTAGAGCTCCGAATAGTTCTTTAGTTCTCACAAACAAAGAACTTCATTACAGAAGATGATTGATACTTCCATCTTGCAGAAGTACATAGATTATTTTATATTATGTTTTCTCTTTCTTAGGGCTTGAAAGTAGGTGCTCTAAGCTAACACAATTGTATCATGGTTTTAAGAGAAAATTATTTTATCCCTACCTTAAGTCTGTGGCCTTGCTGATCAAGCATGCCATGGGCTTTTATGGAATTTAATCTTCCATAAGAGGGATTTTAAGCTTCAGGTATTTCAGGAAGTTAGGATTATTTGGCTTTTAATTACTAAGCCAGACATAAAGGAATTAAATGGTTTACAGTAGCCAATTGGCCTCATCACCATTCTTCCTAGAAACTAATAAAATCAAATCCTACTTAAGCTTAACTTCAAGAACTTAATCTCTCTCTCAACTCGAAAACCCATCTAATGTATTCCAAATGCATAGTTTTGTGTATACCAAGAATTTTACACCTTTATTGGAAGGTGTTGCATGCATAAGGTTCAAAAGTTGAACCCCTCCTTAAAGCATGCAAAAGTTCCAATTTGGAACTTGGCTCATTGAAAGGATGGTGCAAAACTTTCATGCATCTTTCTTTCTATGCATATGAGTTGCCATAATGCATATGTCATAAACCATGACTATATTTATGCATATCAAATATTTCTTTTTCAAACCCATGTTAACATAATGCATAGTGCAAATCCTTTCCATGACTAATTGTCTATGTGACCAAGCAACACTAGGCCACTTGAATATATACATCCATTTATGAGTGCATTTCTATCACAACATGCACTGCATGCTTCATAGTTTGAAAGAAAAGGAAAGAGGGCAAAAACTTATCTGGAATTTAAGGTTCATCCATCCCTTGACTTTGTTTGAGTGTTGTCATGGTGATGAAGTAGGTTTGAGCCATCCCATGTTGTTCATTGTTGGCCTCCTTCTTGAGCACTTATACTTACTTTGTGCCCAATATGTGCATATATTTCCAAAAGCATGCCTCTATTTCGTATGTGCATACTAATGGATACAATCTTTATGCTTAGTCATGCACATGTTTGTGTTGCTTTTGTAAAAGAAAAGAAAATCATACTTTTATGCATGTGCTAGTATTACGCATAAAACTGTCCTTGAGGTATGCAAAAATTTATGCAAAGAATGTATAAACCAATCATTCAATCATGTACAAGTGGCCATGAGACTATGGGATGCAATATTAATGGGAGAAAATCCAAACTTTATCCTTATTTTGTCCTTATAAAAGATCCCTTCTCCATGCCTTGGCCTAATTGCATGGTATAGTGCTCCTGACCTATTGAATGGAGAACTCTATCCCATAAACATTTCAATACTCCAAGGAACACTTTACATCATTTCATAGGTATTTACTCATGCAATATCCACATAAGTAAATGAAAATAAGACAGAATTCATGTCTCTTGAGGAGAAAGAGATCAAATGAATGCTCTCTACCTCCACCATCTCACGTGAATGTGAGATCAATTTTGAATCCGCTAGAGGTGATTGGAATGATGACATAGCTAATGGATGGGCTGCGTGCACTCAAAGATGGTGACGAAAATGCTTCTTTGTCATAGCTTCTTGGATGAGTATCCTCCCTATATCATGGATTTATCAGATCTATAAGATATTGTGAGAATACTTAACATTATACATCCACTTAGGCAATAGAAAATTAAAATATGTAAAGAACAAGGGAAATGGCAATGAAATACTTTCCCGAATTCAATTTGATGAAGTTGCATGCTCCTCCATGTTTGGGTTTGTATCTTCAACACAAACCTTTGAGGGAGAGGGACCTCCCTTTGTTCTCCATCATCTCCGACCATGGAACTCTTATGCACCGAAATTAAGTAGTGAAAAGTTTGGGGATGCATCACTCACAAATGATAACTTTGTGAATTCTCACTACATCCTCTCAAAGGAAAAGGATGAGTGAATGGTCAGTTCTATTCACGTAGCTTTTTACTTTGCTTTTCAATTAAGCAAAGTCATGGGTCCACGTGATTAGCACAAGCTCTCCTCAAACTAAGCATCTCAAATTCAAATCTTATGCACAATCGACTATCATCCTCCTCTTATATTCAAAGTTTGCCAAGAATGACGTGCGATAAAAACTCACTTGCGTGGTTTTAGAAACGTGAGCCATAAATCCCATATATAACGATTCTAAGACGTGCGTGTTTTTCAAATATATGAAGACAAACAATATAATATGGAAGTAGAGAGAGAGGCTTCGTGAGGGCCTCCTCCTGTTCCAGTAAATTGAGCTCGAATGTACGGCTTTGAGGGTTGTGCGCCTACAACCATCGATGGGCAGTAGGGGGTCATACCGATGCATCTTTTGCAAGTACGACCTGCCTACAACCATCGATGGGCAGTAGGGGGTCATACCGATGCATCTTTTGCAAGTACGGCTTTGAGGGTTGTGCGCCTACAACCATCGATGGGCAGTAGGGGGTCATACCGATGCATCTTTTGCGAGTCTGTAAGGTCCACAAAAAAGCTCGCGGAGAAAAATTGCACGAGAAAATTCCAACTCAAAAAGGATTCTAAAATCAACAAGGCTCTGGTACCACTGTTGTGTGAGATCTCCATAGCCTCCACAACTCAACAACTAAACAACTATGAAAACTAACTAGGTACCACTGTTGTGTGAGATCTCCATAGCCTCCACAACTCAACAACTAAACAACTATGAAAACTAACTAGTCAAGCTCACACTAGGAATGAGAGATGGAATGAGAGATGTCTTTCCACCCAACCCACCCCTCCATTATATAGCTCCAAGACCAAGGGGGTAAGTCCTCAAGAGGACATGTGTACCTTCCATCACATGGGTATCTAAGGTGTTCACATGGTTTCCAAGCTTAGGAAATCACATGAAATCACATGGCTTCTAAAAGAAGACTCTCCAAGCTCTCACGTATAAACCAAGTGGCTAGGAGAAGCTTCCAAGCAAGCCTAAGGTACTCAACCTTAGAGAATTAGCCCTAAGGTTCAAGACCCATCTAAAAGGGGCATATAAACCATAAATCCCAAGGGTTTCACACCTAGAAACTCAAGGGTTCTACCCCTTAGACCCATGTAATTATACAACAATATATGTCCCAAACCACCATGCTAAATACAGGCCATAGTTGTTTCAGGTAACATCTAGCAAGTGTTCTTTTTGTGATACAAATAAAGATTAAAGTGAGCCAACTTTTCTTCCTTTTTTTAATAACCATATTACTCTTTGGTATGCAAAAGGACTGAGAATACAAAACTACCTTGTAAGAAAGGTCATCCAGTTGACCAATTGACATTAAAGTGTAGGATAACTCAGGTACACTGCATACATTATGCATATTAAATTTTTAACCATTAATGAACTACTCAACCACATCACCAATCATGACATTGTCATAGTGGTAAGAGTCACGAGGTCTAGCAGTACCAAGAGGCTTTGTTGCATAAGTAGAGAATAATTATTTATGTTCTATCACATGGAAAGAAGCACCATTATCTACCAGCCACATGTGGGGTAGAGAATTAGCTCTAAGATCCTCACTAGGCACAATGAAATTAAGTTTCTACAGATCAATATCATTGGAAATAGCAATTTATCTTGATGGAGTGACTTTTATGAGGACAACTTGGGTACTCAGTACTTTCCAAGTTATGTATAAATACCACGAGAATGAATCTACCCTTGATGAATCCTTTTTGGTGTTCAATAGACCACGAATGAAGATGGTTAGTAAGTTTATTTTCTACGACCATGGAGAAGACCATTTGGAGCATAGTAATCGATTGCATTTTATCAATTGTGTTCTTTCCTATGTATTAGCTTAATAACCATTGGATTTATGTTCTTTGATGGATCATCGTTGTTGAGAGCCTTCCTTCATAATAAACAAAGGTGAACCATTAGGACATCCTTCAAAATGTTGAAAAACTCATTATTGGGTCCATACAACCTATGGCTCTTGCCCTCCAAAAGGAATTTGATAGCTGCATGGAATTCTTGGCGAGTTGGGGGAATGAAGAAGCATAGTTTTGCTTTAAATTTATATGTTGGGAGACCTCACACAATATCACACACAAATATAAGAGCACACAAATATTGAGGCAAGGAAGAATAATCTATTTCTAGTTCTTCTATAACATAAAGAGAATACAAGGATGACCTAATATAACAATGCTATGAGTACAAAACATAAAGAATAGTACATAAGGAAAAATATAATTTGCCTAATGATTAAGCTAACAACAAAGAAGTGTGTCATCACTCTCAATAGATGAATTTGGTAGAGCTCACTAAAGCATCCCTAACATATATCAGCATAACCCCTATACATGACAAAGAAATGAAAAGCAGTACTTATCATCCTCAATCCTCACATTATGAGATTTATATCTTAACATTCCATCTCAAGTTCAATTTCATGTCTTGTAATCAAAGCATCTTCTAAAACTTCTACAACTTCTCTATTCTAAGTCTTTTAGTGGAAATACGAGAAAACACCTCATATTTCCTTACATAAAAAAAGTCAATATCACCCGCTAATACCTTCTCTATGATGAAGTGATAATGTACCTCAATGTTCTTTATTCTAGTATGAAAAACAAGATTATGTGCTATTTGTATGTTGCATAGATTATCACAATAATTAATGATAGGCTTCTATATTTCCAAACCTTAATCTATAAGTAGCACATATAGCCATGAAGCTTCACATGCTATCATTGCACCACAAATATACTCAGACTCTAAACTCCATTAAGAAAAGTTAGGTTGCTTCTTATTGCTCCATTTCATAGCATTGATCCTAAGTGAGAATAGAAAGCCACTAGCAGATCTTGTATCCAGAACACCACAAGTCTTGTGTACATCATTGAATCAATGAACTTGCAATTCAGCTAGAACTTCATAAAATAATGCATAATCTAAAGTAGCACTCACAGAACATAGAGTGTGTATCAAAGCATCTAAATATGCTGTACTAGAAACCTACATGATCTTGCTCTTAACTCCCACAATGCAACATAGATCAATCCTTGTAATTCTTAAATGCATTAAAAATCTAACAATTTTCTTGTTCATAGTACTATTTTCCAATGTTTCACCTAGTGTATCATCCAAATTCAAATTCTTATGTTATGGTATAGAAATTGGCTTAAAATAATCCATAACATACTTTTGTAGCATACTCAAGGCATATTTCCTTTGGAACAGCCATATACCTATTTTTGTATGTATAGACACTATGAGGATAAAATAATGTAGCATAACAAAGTCTTTCATGTAAATTCATGCATAATGAGTTGCTTACAATTGTGATGCCATAATCACTCTTCCTTCCATATAATCAAATATTCACATCAGACATAGAAAATCCAATGGAGGTTAAATGATTTTCAATCCTTGCATCCCAATAACAAGGGGCTTATATAAGCCCATACAAAGCCTTTTTTTAACCTACAAACATATTCTAGATTCTTTTGATCTTGATATCCTTGGGGCTGGTCCATGTATACTTCTTCTTATATATATATATATATATATATATATATATATATATATATATATATATATATATATATATATATATATATATATATATATATATATATATATATATATATATATATATATATATATATATATATATATATATATATATATATATATATATATAATCTTCTTGTAATAAGTGTAAAACAATAGTTACGCAATATAACACAGGAGCAATAGCAGAGAAGATAACAGATATAGGAGAATCTCAACAATTTTCTACTAGCAGCAAGTACAAAGATGATGGCGTTGTCCACCCGTGCGCTCTCAAGGTAGAGCTTAAATGGTGATCTAGACAACTCTAGATAGGGAGATACAAGGTAGAGGTATGCTGGCTCAACTCAATGTCTTAGGTAGTGCAGAAGTCATGTATATATAGGATCATGGGTGGCCTGCCATGGACGGCTATACATGGGCGGTAGAGCGTGGGCGGCCACCGCCCGCGTAATTGCCATACACGGCTTAGACTGGTTGAACCGACCTAACAAATATAAATGATTTCTGACTCCGACAGGGAATATTCCATGGAATATTCCCTTTACCGTCGCGCCGGGGGCGCTGCCCCCGGACCCCACAATTGGGGACCCTGGTAACTCCCTTTCCTTATAATATCTTACATGGTCCAATATGACCTTCATCCAACATTCAAGTTGGGATTCCCATCAATTGGGTAATGCACGCTTGGCTTCTCCTCATAAAGGGGGCCTTACAAAATGTGCATACAATCATGAGGGGTAGACATTGATCATACTCTAACACCCCCCCTCAATGTTTACCGATGATAAATCAAGTAGGTCTCGGTCCTATGCCCATCTGTTGAAGATGCTTGTTGAGCTGCTCTCTTCCAAGTGCTTTAGTGAATATGTCAGCACAATTTGCCTCTGTTGGGCAATATTCTAGCTCCACAGTTTCATCTTCAATTAGCTCACGAATGTAATGGTACTGTACTTCTATGTGCTTGGTGCGAGCATGAAATACTGGGTTCTTTGCAATAGCCATACAACTTTGATTATCACACTTGAGTACAATTGGCATATTTGATGGAAAGCCTATATCTGCAAGAATTCTCCTTAACCAGACTGCCTCACAAGAAGCAAAACAAGCTGCTTTGTACTCTGCTTCAGTGGAGGAGAGTGCGAGAGTTGGTTGCTTCCTACTTACCCAAGAAAATATTCCTGAACCAAGTGAGAAACAATATCCAGAAACTGATTTTCTAGAATCACAATCTCCAGCCCAATCTGAATCACAATATCCTTGGAGTGTATCACCTGTGGTATACAAAATACCAAAATCCAAGGTTCCTGCAATGTACCTTAGAATTCGCATTCCAGCATTCCAGTGACTCTCCTTAGGTTTGTTGGAAAACCTGCTTAACACTCCAACAGCATAGCAAATGTCTGGTCTAGTGTTGCACAGAAAAATAAGACTTCCAACGAGCTTCCTATACTTCTTAGCATCTACATCAGGCATGTTATCATCCATAGATAGCTTATGATTTACCTCCATAGGTGTGCTAGTTGGTTTGCAGTCCATCATTCCAAATGCCTTGAGAATTTCTTTGGAATATTTTTGTTGTGAGATGAAAATGCCATCCTTCCTTTGCCATACTTCAATTCCCAGACAAAAATGGAGTAGACCTAAGTCTGTCATTTCAAACTCAGTTCCCAAGCTGATCCGAGTTTGATTGATGAGTTCCTGATGATCTCCTGTAATGATCAAATCATCTACATATACAATGACAACAACTAGCTTGCTATCCCTTTTCGTTACATACAAGTTAGCATCAGAAGTACTTCTTTCAAAACCCATATTTTTGAAAAAATGATCAATTCGTTGGTACCAAGCCCGTGGAGCTTGCTTAAGTCCATACAAAGCTTTCTTCAACCTGCAAACTTTATTTTCTGAATTGGGCACCTCAAAACCTGGTGGTTGAGATACATATACCTCCTCCTTGAGGTGACCATTCAAAAATGCAGATTTGACATCCATCTGGAAAATAGGCCAAGACTTTTGTGCAGCTACTGCAAGTACCGTCCGAATAGTTGTCATGCGTGCTGTTGGTGCAAAAGTTTCTTGAACATCAAATCCTTCAATCTGTGAAAAACCCTGTGCAACTAATCGTGCCTTATACTTTTCTAATGTTCCATCAGCTTTATACTTAGCTTTCCAAATCCATTTAGTACCTATTACCTTCTTCTTTGGCGGCAAGTCGACTAGATCCCATGTATCATTTTTGAGTATACTATCATACTCAGACTGCATTGCCGCTCTCCAATCTGGATCATCAATGGCTTCTTCAATGGTGGTAGGTTCCTTTATCGAACCCATGATATCTGCCATTAGAGCCATGTTAACAATGTGTTCTGAGGCTCTTCTTTGCTCCTCTATTCTCTTTGATCTTCGTAATCCATCCGATGATGATTCTGGTGCATCTACATGTGGATTGTGATCATCAAAGAGCTGTTGTGCCCACTTCGGTAGTGGCTTACGCTGTGCAGCTACAATTGGTTGGCTTTTTATTGAGGAAATTTCTCCATCAGATGTTTCCTCCTCCTCAACTTTAACCTGTCTTTTGATAGGCACAAGGTGAGATATTTCTCCGTTTGATGAGATAGTAGATTTACCTTTATCTTCTACTAAGTGTGGTCGTTCATCAAACACCACATCTCGGCTGACAAAAATCTTCCTTGCCTCAGGATCCCATAACCTGTATGCTTTAGACTCTTCACTATATCCTAGGAAGACACACTTTTTGCTTTTTGAATCCAACTTTGATCTTGTTGAATCAGGAATATGTGCATAACAGAAACAACCAAAAATTCTGAAATGCAAAACTGAAGGCTTTTTACCAGAATATGCTTCTTGAGGAGTCATCCCCTTCAATGCTTTTGTGTAGCTTCGATTGAGAATGTAGACTGCTGTATTGACTGCTTCTGCCCAGAATGAATCAGGCATGTCTTGAGCCTTCAACATACAACGAGCCATTTCAACTACTGTCCTGTTCCTGCGCTCAACAACGCCATTTTGTTGGGGTGTATGAGCTGTGGTAAGTTGCCTTTTCACACCATGCTCCTTACAGTAATTGTTGAATTCTGTTGACAAGAATTCACCTCCTCTATCTGTTCTAAATTTCTTTAGTTTCCTTCCTGATTCATTTTCTACATACTTATGCCACGTTTTAAATTTTTCAAAAGCATCAGCCTTCTCTCGAATGAAATAAACCCACATCTTTCTACTATAATCGTCGACTAACAGCAAGAAGTAGAAAGATCCTCCTAAAGCAGGTGTAGACATTTTACCGCAGAGATCAGCATGTACCAACTCTAGAGGAGCTTGAGATCGATTGCTGGTCTCTCTTGGAAATGCCTTTCGTTGTTGCTTGCCCATCATACAAGCTTCACAAGGTTCCTGCAACTCTGAAAATGCAGGCATATGAGCAACCATCCCTGTTCGTTGCATCTCCTTCAAAACTGCAAATCCGAGATGCCCAAATCGTTGGTGCCATAACCTGCCTACATCTTTATCTTCTGTAGCAGTTAAAGCACTTAACTCATACAAGTTATCCCGTCGTATGCCTTTACCTACAACATTACCTGATGAATCCATGATTTCCGCACCACTCTTATTGAAGTGAACTTCGAGTCCACGATCTGTTATTGCAGAAACTGACAACAAATTTCTTTTGAGTGTAGGTACATAGAGAACATCGGATAACTTTTTCTCAACACCTGGAGAAGTGATAAAAGAGATGGTTCCAGTTCCTTCAGCTGGACACTTGGAGTCATTTCCCACCACTACATTGATGGATTCCCGTAGAGGCACTAGGGAACTATACCAATCCTTTTTACTAGTCATATGGCGAGAAGCTCCACTATCTAAAATCCATGGCTCATCAACACGAGCTTGAGCAGATGAACATACCTCTTCAATAGCTACCCAAAGTTCCAGCTCTGTGTTGTTCGCAGACTCTTTGTTCTTCCATGATGATTTTACAGTCCCATTCCGTTCATCAGCTTGCTTCTTTCTGCAATCCTTGATGGCATGGCCTTTCTTTTCACAATAGAAGCAACTTCCTGTGAACTTTTTCTTCTTTGGCTTCTTCTTTGATCCCTCTGAAGAGCCTTTACCTTTTGCATTTGCTGAGAATGCAGCATCAGTTGTACTTTGCCGATTCTTCAGCCGCATCTCTTCTTCTAAAAGCATGGCACAAAACTCTTCAAATGTAAGAGGAGTTGGCCTTACCTGAGTGTTAAGGGCTGTTACTAATCCATCATACTTTGCTGGAAGAACACGTACAGATCTTCGAGCTAGCTCTTCTGGTGTTATAACAACACCAACTGCAGCCAATTGATCTTGAAGATGCTTTATCCGTTTGATAAAATCTTCAGCCTTTTCAGAATCAGAATGCTTTTCATTTGCCAACTGATTTTCTAAATTCTGTATCCTAGTGTGGTTCTTGGTCTCATATTGTCGAGCCAATATGCCCCAAGCCTCATGTGCTTTAGTAGTATGTTGAACTAAAGTAAGCACAGAATCACTTACACTAGTGACAATCGCACATAATGCATCAGCATTCCGCCTCTTCCAAGCTCGTAGAAGATCTGGATCTGGCTGAATCATCAATCTTGAATTTGCTGGATCTTCAACTGGTATAGGCTCTGGATCCAATCCCATCGGTCCCATGACAGTGTCAAGTAATTCATAGGAGTCCAAAATTGCTGAAATTTTGAACTTCCAGAGTGTATAGTTGGTTCCATCCAGCTTCCCTTCAGTGAATGCAGGTGGACGAATTCGAATAGGTGCAGCATTAACATTAGGTGAAGCACCAAGACTAGTGTTCGACGATGAAGCCATCATGTAATCACTAGAATAATCTACTGATATTCTAGTCTGCTAGTAGGCTAAAATAATGATACTTCTCAAGCTATTCGAACCTTACGGGCTCTGATACCATGTAAAACAATAGTTACGCAATATAACACAGGAGCAATAGCAGAGAAGATAACAGATATAGGAGAATCTCAACAATTTTCTACTAGCAGCAAGTACAAAGATGATGGCGTTGTCCACCCGTGCGCTCTCAAGGTAGAGCTTAAATGGTGATCTAGACAACTCTAGATAGGGAGATACAAGGTAGAGGTATGCTGGCTCAACTCAATGTCTTAGGTAGTGCAGAAGTCATGTATATATAGGATCATGGGTGGCCTGCCATGGACGGCTATACATGGGCGGTAGAGCGTGGGCGGCCACCGCCCGCGTAATTGCCATACACGGCTTAGACTGGTTGAACCGACCTAACAAATATAAATGATTTCTGACTCCGACAGGGAATATTCCATGGAATATTCCCTTTACCGTCGCGCCGGGGGCGCTGCCCCCGGACCCCACAATTGGGGACCCTGGTAACTCCCTTTCCTTATAATATCTTACATGGTCCAATATGACCTTCATCCAACATTCAAGTTGGGATTCCCATCAATTGGGTAATGCACGCTTGGCTTCTCCTCATAAAGGGGGCCTTACAAAATGTGCATACAATCATGAGGGGTAGACATTGATCATACTCTAACAATAAGCCACGTTTATTTTACTGCTATTTCTAATTCATGTAATGGTTTCATCTATAAGTTCTACCCTATCGTTTTCTATAAAAGGGGCTCAGTTTGGTGGATCAGACCAACTTCTGGTGTTCCAATGAGTGATGCACGTACAGTTCTTCCAAACACTTAGTAGGTAGGTTCAAATATAGTCACTCACAGATAGATAGATGAGATCATGTAAATTAATTAGATAACTTGTACAATTCATCATGATAAAGAGAATAGAATCATGTAAATTAATTAGATAACTTGTACAATTCATCATGATAAAGAGAATAGAAAAGAAAATTGAGATAGGTGAAATTCATCATATAGGAGATTAGGACTATGAGAGATTAGGACATTGGAAATAAGAAAATGGATTCATTATTATAAATGTTCATACAATTCTAAATGAAAACAATAAAAATAATACAAGTTATTGATTCATAATTGATGATAATATTGCTTCATAAATTTCATCAGTACTTTATCATGTCATCTTTTAGCTTATAGTTGTTCTGCTAAACTTGACCAACATTAGGTACATATCTTTTAAGTAAGCTAACATGAAATACAAGATGCACAATCAAATGTTGAGGTATTTCCAACAAAAAAGAAAGAGATCAAATCGTTTTCAAAACTTTCAAATGACCTGTGTATTGTGGAGAAAGTATATGATCCTTCCCTACCAACAAGTTAGACTGGTAAGGATTGAGTTTACAAAATACCATGTCATATGTTTGAAATTCAAGTGGTCCTCTCTTCAAATCATGCACTATTGTTGGAGATAGACATCTGTGGAAGCACGCGACAACACAAGGAAGGAGAGAGCTTGGAGCACTACACACAATACTGAATGTATTACTAGAAAATGTACAAAGACAAGTAGCCCATTATGGAAATAGGTGTATATACAAGCCGAGGGGGAAAAACCTCCTAAAGAGGGAAAAAAGTGCCCCGGCCATCCTAGTGTATTCATACACATCATTACCTCAATATATCAACAAATCCCCCCTAGGGGTGATGTAGTGAACAAGGAGCTAGCACTCATGTATAAGGAAGTGCCAAGTTATGTGGAAATCACTCCACAAAACGAAGTAAGCCCAAAGCTTTGCGGAAAGCTTCAAACTTCTCCCTAGGTAGAGCCTTTGTGAAAAGGTTTCCAATGTTCTCCTACGTGGGCACATATGCCAAGCTGATCTCCCCAACAGAGAATCTTTCCCTGACATAGTGATAATGCACCTCAATGTGCTTAGTGCGAGCATGGAACATAGGTTTCCTCGTAACTGTGAATGCACTCTGACTATTAGTGAAGATGTGGTGGTAGAAGACTGACCAACACCCAAATCAGCCATAAGGCATATGAGCAACACACACTCAACAATCACTATCAAAGCTACCCTATACTCAGCCTCACAACTAGAAGTGGCCATAGTAGGCTGCTTCTTGCTCAACCAAGGTACAGGAGCTACCAAGCATGAAGCAAAATCCACTAGTGGACACACGAGTGTCATAGCAAGGAGCCCAATCACAGTCAGAAAAAGCATGCAAATCTAGCGGTAGTGATTCCCCCTTGGGATAAAAGAACACAAGTAGCTGAGTACCAGTCAACTAGTGAAAGATGCGCTTAACTGTCTGCCAATGCTTGACTCCTGGGCAATGCATAAACTTGCTCATTTGTGAGGCCGCAAACTGAATATCTCGCCGAGTAATGCATAAGTAAATCAAGCATCCAATAACCTGTTGATAGAGAACAGCATCAAATATATCACCAGCATCATGAAGACTCAATCATAAACCTGTCTACATAGGAGTGGCAATAGGCTTAAATTCTTCAAGGCTGAAATGCTGCAATAATGTGTCAATATATTTCATTTGACACAAAGCCATTCCACCATCAACTTGCATAAGTTGAATGCCCAAATAGTGATGCAAATGCCCCGGATCACACATCTCAAATGAGGCATGCCAATCAGCCTTAAAATCAGCAATATGCTTCTCAATAGGACCAGTGAGCAGCATGCCATCAACAAAGACAACAATGATCAGGAGCACATCATTAGCATGCTTAACATATAAGGTGCTTTTAGCTGGAGTGTTCTCAAAACCATGTGCAATCAGATAGGCATGTATCTTCTCAAACCAAGCACGTGGTGCTTGCTTTAAACCATATAATGCCTTCTTTAACCTCCACACCTATTTTTCATGCCCTTTTTGCACAAAGCCACAAGGCTAAAAAACATACACTTCTTCATGCAAGTCACCATTCATAAATGTTGTTTTAATGTCCAACTGATGTACATTCCAACCATGATGAGATGCAAGAGCACATATGCTACGAACTGTAGTCACTCCGCAAGTAGGTTCAAAGTTCTCATCCAAATCAATGCCTCTCTCCTGCGCATAACCCTTTGCAACAAGTCTAGCCTTATATGTGTCAAGTGTACCATGTGGCTTACACTTCAGCTTGTATACCCACTTAGTCCCAATAGCCTTCTTGCGACGAGGCAAGTCAGATAAAGACCACGTACCATCATTCATGTTAGCATCATATTCAGATTGCATAGTAGCCATCGAATTTTCTGACTTTTGTGCTTCATCAAACGAAATAGGCTCATTCTCATCACAAAGACTAGATGCAGCCATAGCATAGTAATCTAATGCAAAAGAGGCACTATGAGAGCCTGAACAAGTACGATATGATAGAGGTGCATCAAATATGATGTCATGTAAAGTCTCCACCGGCATTTTGGCATAGTTTTTGCCTCGTCAATATCAACTCTCTCATCAACTAGTGCATCATATAAATCTACATCAGAAATGGAATGATCTGCATCATCACATGAAACCTGCAAAGGCTGAGAAGCTTCCTCATTGGGACCAACACTAGAATCTCCACCTGTAAAAAGAGCCAACAAAGTATCATACATGTCTTTGGAGCTAACAGATGTCTCCTTAGTACATGAAAGCAATGGTTGAATAGCATCTTCCACAAAAAATAACATCAAGGATAACCAAAATGCGTTTAGTCTATGGACGATACAGACAATAGCCTTTTCTTTTAGAACTGTACCCAAAAAACACTACATTTCACTAGTTTATCGTACAATTTTTTGTGATGTTGTTCAGGCAATAATGCATATGCCAAACAACCAAAAACACACAAATGAGCAACATATGGCTTGCGATCATGCCAAGCCTCATATGGAGTGATAGACTGTAGCACTTTAGTGGGACAACTGTTAAGTACATATGTTGCACACATGACAGCCTCAAGCTAGAAACTATGTGGTAAAGCCTGATGCTTGACCATACACCTTGCCATCTCCATGAGTGACCTGTTCTTTTGTTCAGCAAGCCCATTATGTTGAGGTGCATACGGCACTGTACACTAGTGTTTTATCCCATGTTTAGCCAAAAATGCATTAAAATCAGAAGATATATATTCCCCCCCTCGATCTGAACGGAGGGTGCCCATTTTACATGGCGGACAAGTTTTCAACCAAAACCAAAAACTGTTTGAAGCACATGAACACTTTGGACTTCTCCTTTATTGGATATACCCATGCATGCCTGGAAAAATCATCAATAAAAGTCACGACATAAATATAATCTCCAAAAGAAGGTGCTTGCAACGGACGACATACATCACTATGTACAAGCTGCAATTTCTGAGTAGCCTGAACTGACCATCTTTTGGAAATGAGGAATGCTGCACTTTTTGAAAAATACAACCCCCACAAACATGTTTTCCAGGTGCCTCAACTTTAGGCAAAGAGGACATCATTTCAGATTTCTGTAGGTGTAGAAAACTAGCAAAATTCAGATGACCAAAGCATGCATGCCAAAGCTTTGTATTTGACATAGCCTAAGAATCATGTAGTGCACATGTTGAATCATTCAGAGATCTTTCATAGTCTATGAGCTCATACAACCCATGACATAAAATCCCAGAAGCAATAAGCACATCTCCATTTGACAGATCATGAACTGTATACCTGTCATCAACAAATTTCACAACTAAGCCAATCTTGGCTAATGTAGAAACTGATAACAAGTTCTTTCTAATCCCTAGCACAAATAAGGCGTTTGACAAAGTGAAATAACTACCATTAGGAGTAGTCAAAATGATCTTACCAACTCCCATAACAGGATAAGAGGAGTTGTTGGCCCATATAACAATATTTCTTGTAGGGGCAAACTCGAGTGAGGAGAAGAAACTGCGTTGCGGGATAATATGTTTGGTCGCACCATTGTCAAAGTACTAAACATCTGAGTCTACTCCAGACATGCACTGCTCATGAGAAGATGGGTCAAAACTACAGACAATAGTAAACGTCCATTCTTCTTCCTGCACAAGATTAGCAGACTCTAATTTTGGTGTCGAGGACTTTGCAACAACCATTCTAGCCTCTTTCTTCTTTGTCTCTTTAGCAGCCAGTTTTGGACACTTCTTTATGATATGATCATTCCTTTTATAGTACTTGCAAAACAATTTTTGCTTTTCTGATTTCTTCTCATCTTTATCTTCCTTCTTTGAATCTACAGCATTTGCATATTTCTGCTTACTACTTGAAAAGCTCCATTTTCCTTCGCCTTTCTAACTAGCTAGGAAAGCTTGATTTGGAACACACATAATGGACTTGTTCTGCCTAGCTGATCTTTGTGCAACAAAACAAAGACTTACTCCTCAAATGACAAGGCATATGGATTGCCATTCATCATTAACTAAAGAGTAGAAGCAAAACTCTGATATGAATCACGAAGACCATTGTGAACGGTCTGCACAAGTGAGCTATCGGATATAACCTCATCAGTAGAAATCAATTGTTCCTTCAAGTCTTTGATCTTTGTTAGAAAACTCTCCATAGAATCACCTTCATTCATGTGATCACTCTCCAACTATTTTGTGAGATAAGCAACACGAGTCTCATTCCTAGCTTGGCACAATGTGGTAAGTGTATCCCAAGCATCCTTAGCTATTGTGCAAGAGTGAATGTGAGGAATAATGGCACATTTGATAGAGAAAACTATCAATGCATGTGCCTGGGCATCTCTACCATCCCAACAAATTTTCTCTACACTAGGTGCATCAAAAACTTGAGCACGAACTGGAATATGCAGAATATCGTCGTCTTCGACAACTTTTGCCTCAACTTCTGTACCTGCAGTTGTAATAGTTGCAGGTGTGATAGGATGTTTTTCAACACCCTGCACAATGTTCCATAGTCCTTTTGTAACCTATACATGTCGCATCATACAAGCCCATAACGGGTAGTTGGTACCATCAAACTTATCCTCAACAGCCAACATATGAAACACATCATTGCTTTAAGCCATGGCTGGTGACTAAAATAACTTGATGCAAAAAATTGACTGTATCTCAAAAAGATGAACAAAAGTACCGAGACTAATTCCAGTAGACCTTTAGTAGACTTCGAGATGCTTATACTAGCGAACAAAAACTAGTACATACCTTTGGCATGAAAAGATGAAATAGCCTACACAAGTGCTCCGATAGTGCATTCGGAGGCCAAAACGGGTTCAAATCGTGATTTCGGTATCACAGAGCAAAGCAATTTTGATCTTGAAAAAATGCTGAGTATGCTCACCAAAATTCATGCGATTCTAAGAATACAGCTGAAGGAGTGTCGATGGTGCCCTAGATGAAGCGACGACCTGCTCTGATACCAATTGTTGGAGATAGAGGTTTGCGGAAGCACGCTAACAACGCAAGGAAGGAGAGGAAGCTTGGAGCACAACACACAATACTCAATAAATTACTAGAGAATGTACAAAGATAAGTATCCCATTAGGGAAATAGGCTTATATACTAGCCGACGGAAAAAAAAACCTCCTGAAGATGGAAAAAAATGCCCCAACGGTCCTAGTGTGTTCACAAATATCACTACCTAAATATATCAACACCTATTGTATGAAATCTCTACTAAGAGAAAATATTAACTCTAATTATCCTTCTTTTCATTCACATACATACACAACATATCTTCGAATACCTCATTAACCCTCTCGGTTTCCACATTAGTCATAGGATGAAAAGCTATTCTCATACAAAGTTGAGTTCAAATCAATTCAAATGTTGCTTTCTGCAAGTCTGATGTGAATCTAGAGTCTCTATCAAAAATTATTTTTTTAGGCATTCCATGCAGCCAAAACATCTAGTTTAGAAATATTCTTGCCACATTCAAGGTATTATCAATCTTTTTCATGCGAAAGAAATGTGCCATTTTGCTGAGTCGATGAAATACAACAAATATGGAATTGTGTTTACTTCTGGTCATACATAATTTACTCATAAAGTCCATAGAGATAGACTCCCACTTCTGATTTGGAACATCCAAAAGCTGAAGCATTCTAGGCATTCTCTTAGATTAAGATGTCATGTGTTGCCATTTTGAACATTCCCTAACATATTTCATAATATCCTACTTCATACATGGCCATAAGTAAGAATATTTTGTTTTAACATAGGTCCTACAATAACATGGATGTGCAAAAAAAGGTGCATCATGAAAACCATGCAATATTTGAACTTTCATTGGATTCTCGAAAGGTATGCATAACTGATTTTTACAATATAAAGATCCATTCTACAATGAAATTCGTTTAAATACATTGATCCCTTGTTTTGCGTGCAAAAAATTCAAGATAGAAGCATAAAAGATTCATGTTTTAGTTTTTCTTGAACTTGATTGAGAAAATAAGAATTTCTTATAGAAATGTGATTACATAAATGTCTTTGACTGAATGCATCAATGACCTTATTTTCCTTACTAGCCAAATACCTAATGTCAAATCATACTCGCTTAATAATGCAATCCAACTCTTTTTCCTATTGTTAAGCAATCGTTATGTGAAAATGTATTTTAGACTTTGATGATCTATTTTCAATCCAAACTTAACCCTAACAGTAGATGTCTCCAATGCCTAAGTGCATGTATAACAATAAGTGTTACTAGATCATGGGTAGCATTGTTAATTTGATGGTTTCTTCATCTTCTAGTTTCATATGCAAACACCCTACCATCCTTTGAAAGACCACATCCTATCTAAGTAACTCTTGCATCACATGCAACCACAAAAGGCTTTCCCATTTCTCGTATTTAAAAAAAAAATTCAACAAATTTTTGTTTCAATAATCAAAAGATTTTGAATAAGCTTCACTCCACAAAAATCCTACATTCTTTTTATTCAAATCTTTGAGGGGATTAGCAACCTTAGAAAAATCCTTAATATGTTCTTGTTTACATTGTGCCAATCCTAAAAAGCTTCTAACATCCTTTACAATTTTAGGAACTAGCCAATCAACTATTGTTTTTACTTTACACTAGTCTATATGAATTCCCTCTTTAGAAATGACTCTTCCTAGATACAAGACTTTACCCTTAACAAAAAAACATTTACTCTTGTTTCCATAAGATTTTTGCTCTCTAAGAGCTTGCAAATTCTTCTTGAGATGTACAAGATGCTCATGATCATCTTTATATTATAAAACTATATCATCAAGAAATACTAAGATGAATTCATCTAGATAATCATGAGCAATATTATTAATGAAGCACATGAATGAGGTAGGAGTGTTTGTTAATCCAAAAGGTGAAATTGTACACTAATAGTTCCCAAAAAATGTTTGAAAAGTTGTTTTGGGTATATCTTATATTTTGATCCTAATTTGCTGATAAAGAGAGCTTAAGTAAATCTTAATGAATATAGTCACCTCAATTAATTGACATAATAAGCCAGCTATGTGAAGGAGTGAGTGCCTATGTTTAATTTTTCTTTCTTCTTTTGAAGTAAAACAGGTGCTTCTTAAGATGAAACAGTTGGGCTTATCTAGCCTTTCTTCAAAAGATCATATAATTTGATCTTAAGCTCCTTTAAATCATCTATGTTAAATATACAAGGTGCTCCGGGAGGTATACCAAGCAAATCTTATGGAAACAGATCGACATATTCTTTTGTAAGACTTTCTACATAACATCAAGATTTTCCTCATTATCTTCTTCATGTAGATTGTTCACACACACTAATAATGTTCTACACCCATCACATACACCTCTAATTATCTGTATAGCAGATATGAGGATAGGATTAGGATTATGCACATCACCTAGAATGTGGATATATTCACGTTCTACTCTTAGGGTCATTGTTCTTTATTTGCAATCAATTGTTGTAGAATTTCGAAGAAACTAGTCACATGCCTATAATTGCATCACTCTATTTCATTTCCATCACATGGAAACTTGTAGAAAAGCACCTATCAGGAAAAGTAAATGCAAGGGTTTCAATGTATCCTTTTGTATAGTGTATTCATCTATTGGCCATCTCCACAGGTCTTGTTATCTACATATTTAAGGGAATCTCTAGATTTTGAATCAATTTGAAAGATATAAAACAATGCATACTTCCCAAATGGATAAAGAATCTTTCTCTATGCATAGAAATCATACCCAAAATCGTAATTATAGAAGCCTTTGGGAAAGAAGTAGCCACCATGCAATGTAAAGTAGAGGTAGGGCACTTACCGCCATCATCTACTTTCTCAATTGTTTCACCACCCTCAATGATCTTTATGGCCTTCTTTTGCGGAGGGTGAAAGTTTACCTTGTTTGAGCATTCCTATGTCAGATGCCCTTGCTTTCATGGAAACACAAAATACATAATTTTTTCCACTAAATAAAATCAGGGTCTTGCTGCTAATGGATAGGTCTTTGTTGTTGTAGGTCTTCGTATCCCATCTCCCATTGCAATCAATTTGGTTCTATTATCCTTTTTCAAATTAAAATTATCCATCTTCTCAAAACTTTCAACCATCATAATCGCATCTGAAAACTAAACACATCCACAGACCTAGGAGCTTTTCTTTGTAGTCATCAACACAAAAGCTATGCTTCTCACTCTTCTATTGTGGAAACATTTAGAACTCTATCTTCTTCTTCATGTGCTAGTGTGGAGAACAATACCATTTTCTACTTGTTCTCTAAACTCCTTCCATAGAACCGGAATGGAACGCATTAGGGTTTGCATATAGGACTTCAAGCATGACTTGCCAGTGCCACGCAAGTATAAGATACCAACCTTTGCCTTGGACTGCTCATTGAATTATCGAAGATCCAAGCAATCCTCTAGCTCTTCAACACACACCTCCGAATCTTCAATGCTCTTCTTAGCACCATCAAAATCATTCAAGTTTTCCTTTTTGAAGACAGTTGAGGGAAAAATCCCCTGCCTTCATATCTTCATAACTACATTTTTGGTTCCTCAAGGCACGCTAGATGTTAGACACTTTGCTTACATGAGCCAATCAATATCTACTGAAGAATCTTTCTCTTTTGAAGAAGAAAACTAGCATAGGGAATATAATAGAGACATGGAAGAAGAACGCAAGGCACTTGAAAACAATGATACTTGGTCATTAGTTCCAAGAACAAAGGACATCAAATTCATTGGCAACAAACAGGTGTACAAGGTAAAAAGACATACAAATGGGTGCATTTGTAGGTATAAAGAAAGGTTGGCTTCCAATGTTTTTGCTCAAAGCTATTGCATAGACTTTGAGGAAAGATTCACTATAGTATCTAAGATGTTTACCATAAGGATTTGGAGTGCAATTTTGGCCTCAAAATCTTGGAATTGGTACCAATTGTATATAACAAATGCATTCCTAAATGGAGAGCTTGAAGAGGTTGTTTTCATGGAGGAGCCCCAAAGATTTAAAGATGAGAGGTTTCCACATCACATATGCAATCTTAACAAGGCTCTTTATGAACTCAAGAGATTACCAAGGGCTTCGAACCAAAGAATTGTGGATTGATTTCTAAAAATGTGGATACAATGAGAGAAATGTGAACCCATCAATCTTTGTCAAGAAGGAAGGTAGGAAAATGTTTTTTGTTTGTATAATGTTCATGATTTGATCATTATAGGGGATGAGTAAACCTATATCAAGGACATAAGGAGCAAGATTGGATGTGATTTTAAAATCTCTAACTTGGGGATTTTAATATATTTTCTTGGGATTGAAGTACTATACAAAGAATATGGTATATACTTGATAGGAAGGAAATGCATTCTAGATCTTTTGAAGAAGTTTGAATTGTGTGATTGGAAGTCCATTTTGAATCCATTCGAAGTAAATGATAAACTAAGTGATTATGGGGCTGAATAAGCACATGATGTGACCACCTATATGTCAATTCTTGGTTCTCTCTTGTTCTATAATGAATGACATCTTGTAAATGACAAGTAGTTGGAATGTTATCTGAAATTTCTAAGGCATAAATAGTACCTCATCTTGTGGCAGCCAAAACGGTACTTAGCTACCTCAAAGGATCATTTTTTGGAAGTTCTCTATTATCCATTTGATGATAGATGACATGAAAAAGCTTATTGTGTTGTTGATTAAGGAGGTTCCAAAGACGAAACGAGGAGCAATAGTGGATATCTTATCATAATAGGAAGGAATACCATTTCATGGATGTCAAAACAAAAATCAACAATGGTTCTCTCCTTGACCAAACCTTAGTATAGAGGCTTATGTGGTGCAAGAACATTTTTCTTACTCTTGATTTTCAAGTTAAGAAAAATACCTTTGTTATGTGACAACATGAATAGCATATGCTTGGCCCAAAGTCCTGTGTTCCATGCAATGTTCAAGTTTCATTACCAATTTATTAGAAATATGATCATGTCAAAGGAGATAAAGGTGGAGCACGTGAGCTGAAAGCAACATTATGTGCATATTTTCATCAGAACATTCGATGGAGTAAAGCTACAACACTTCAAGGCATGCATTGGAATCAAGGACACATGCATTGAGACTTGAGGGAGGGTGTTGAAAATCAAATTTTAAACATAGAAAAAGACTCACCTAAGATTTTTTTCAAATGTAAAAGTAATACATGAGGACCCAAAGTTCAAGGATGAGTTGATGAGCACCACCAAAATCAATGCCTCTAATGCCAAAATTAATCATTTCAAAATTTCTCTTAGTGGGACCTCTTAATCCAATATATAGTTTACTCATACCCAAGCGAGCCAAGAGCTTGTTTCTCACCAAGTCTTCAAAAACGTAGGGATTCCTTTGGGTTTTCGTGTGTACTTTTAAGCAGCCAAAAGTTGGATTTGGTAAACAGGTGCACTCAAAGTTGAATTACATGAAGGGGATGCGATTGAATGTTTTTAGTAGAGCAATGGTAATCAAAATTTTCCTCATTTCATCTCTCATTTGTTTCCTTGCGTGTTGGAGGCCATTGAGTTCTTAGTTGATGAAAATGCAAAACATTGTTGAGTTTTTTGTGGAAGGAGATGCCAACAAGAAAGGAATGCCTGAAATCAAATAAGAGATTTGCGCTTGCCTTAATGTGACAATTGCTCTTGGTATTCTGGATATGGAAGCTATGGTAGACAATCTTAAATGGATGATAGGATCTTTGATAAATAATAGGAAAGCATGGTTGGAGTTGATATCTAGAAATGTTAATAATATTATGCTTTCAATCACCTCAAGGTGCCAAGGTGATAACATTCATACCCTATTATTTTTCATGGTTCTAGTTGCCCCTAAGGAATCTATATTTTTTGGCCTCCTTTTTGAGACCTAGAGTAAGATGAACAAGCAAAAGTTGGATGTGAGAGGACATTGATAAAGTTCTTGATACATGGCATGAGGTATACTAATAAGGGGAACGGACAAAGATCCAAAAAACTTTGGTTCAAAGGATTTCAACAATGGAAGGGCCTTTGGTTCCAGTGTGAAAGAATGTGGATAAGATTTGGGAAAATTGATGAGAGATGGAGAGCCAACTAGAAGGATTGGTCCCTCTTATGACAAAGAAGGAATGAGTGGTAGGAGCTAGAGTATTTCCTTCTCATTGTACAAGAAGAATCTAATCTAAAGAGCATTTAATAAAATAATATTATCCGGAATAAGTGTATCTCAAGAATTCAAGAAATCACTAGAATTGTTTCACGACCTCAATAGCAAATGGTTACTGAATCGGTCTTGTATTTGATGGAGTCTCAAACACAATGATCTTTGGCAGCCTTTCATAAAAACCTTAATATGGAAAATTCATCATATGAGAATTTGAACCAATTGAAAGCTACTAAAATATATGTACTTATGCCTTGGTTTAAAAGATGTCATAAGAGGCGGGAAGACTTCATGCACCTCTTCTTCTTATTTCCTAGAAGTGCCACTCCTACGAAGAGGTTATAAGTAGATCTTAAGTTGAAATGTTCTAGCCTTTGTAATTGAGCCCTACTAGGGGAGGCTAGTTGCTACTCCTTAATCCTATGGGATTGAGATTGAGGTTTTGTGGAATACATCAAGAGGGTTCAGGTTTCCAAAATTTGATAGCCCACGTCAAGAATGATTTCTGATTCCTCCCTGGACTTTATAGCTTGAAGAATCAGAAACACTAAGATCTCCACTGCTTGAAGCAACATATAGTGTTTGTTTAGAGAACAACAAACTCAAATGTAAACAGCTACTACAAAAATCTAATGAAGCATTCATTAAGCTTCTTAGCCCTTTCCGATAGTACCTTGCATGGTGTGAACATTAGCTATAATAACATTAAAGATAGGATCTAAACAAGAACTAGAGATTTTAACATCCTCAATACCACCTTAATTACTATTATTTATAGCCTTTGAAAACACATATTTCAAGAAAAATTTCATTGCTCCACAATACATTGAATTACATGTATCACACTAAGATTAGGTATCTAGTACACACATCCCAACCAGAAGTAAACATTATATATAATCCTTAACGAGGCCTCACTTGATGGGAGAATATTGTAACACACAATGCAGCTATGGAAGATGGTTGCCCTCCACTAAGCAAATATGTAGTGAGATATGTCCACTATTTTGGTCATTTCTCGGAGACTAGACTCTTTGAAGTATTTCAAAAGCTTTGAATTAGAGAAAATGGTTGGTCCTACCATGAGGAACATCCAGTCCAAGACACACTATCTATCTATGATAATTTATGCCTATGTGAAAATATATAGGTTTGTAGAGTTGGCCAATTGGTCACAATTCACTGAGTAGAAAAACTTGAGAATTTGGTGCACTATGAGGCACTATGTAAGAGACCATATGATTCTTGAAGTTAAGAAAATATACATATTACAATCACAAAAAAAATATTTATCAAAAATCTAATACAAACAAGATTATGAAAACCTGCCTATACCTCTAGATAAAGAGGAGAAAAATCATGGGAGTATTAGTTACACAAGGGAGGGGTTGGCTTTTTGAGTTTACTACTTCATTTTACCATGAGGGAGACTCGTAAAACTTATACAAATCAAGAAACAAAGGAAAAATAGTGCTAATATAAAACTTCTAATTTTCTTAGAATATTTCTAACCAACCACGAAACATTTGGGTATATTTCCCATCTTGTTATGAATAAAGGCATTAGTATCATCAACAAGCATTGTAACAATGGTTTGGTCTTCACTCCAAGGAAGCACAAGCACTTTGATATTTTTGGACCTTACCTCATTTTCAACAAGAAAACTAAGGCTATCGATGGCACCAACAAAAAGGAGAGGAGGTATAGGGAAACCGTATCAACTATATCTTTTGAGAGTAATAGGGTCTCAAAGGCTCCCATTTTTAGTAATGCTAGAGGAGTTATTCCGTAGGAGTGAGGTTAGCATTCTGAAAAATATAAGGCCTACTCCGAGGCTCTTGAGAGAGTCCAAAATGAGGTCACATTCAAGTCTATCATAAGCATTGTCAAAAATGAATCTTGAGAAACACGGAACTTTTTTCTACCTCTTAGCATATTTGAGACCCTTTGAAATGTGAAACATAGCATCCAATATAGATAAAGAAACTTTTTTGAGCCTTACTTTACCCATTGCAAAGGTGATTAGTGATATGCATGGTGACGGCTTCGACTATAAACTTTCATCTAGTTTGAAGCATAGCAATTGGCCTCGAATTTTTAGTTTTGTTCTTGTTCTCCGTCTTGTAGACTAGTTTGATGATAACTTCATTAAAACATAGCAGGAGAGCTCGAAATCTTAAAGCTTATTTCTTTACAAAAACTAAAGGACTAACAAAGGAGTTTTAAAGGTCTTTAAAGAGTTCATTAGTGAGATTGACGTGAGGATGGATCTTAATCGAGGAAGGGAATCAACTAATTTGTTGATTTTATCAATTGGAAGAGATTCATCGAGGAAATAAGAAACAATAGAGATATCAGTTTTTATGTAACGCTCCACGTTTTGGCCATTCATTTTTTCCCCGTTCGCAAAGAGGAGACATAAGACCTAGTATTTCCATATGGTTTCGCAGTATGTGATTGTGATTTTAATTCTCCTTATTACATTCTACACCATTCTTGTTGATCATAGTAGGAAGTTTTTCTTTAATATTCTTCTTCTTAGAAAATGCTATACGTTTGTGTGGTAGATTTGTTCATTTTCCTACCCACCACTCTTTGCAAAAGATGAAAATCTTTTTACATCTTCTTCATGTGTCACCTTGCTCCTAGTCTTGAGGGGATATTTTTTTTCTTGAAAACGTAGCATACCTTTATTAAATTCTTCGTCAGGCTTTTAAATTCTAGTATATTACCTTCTCTTTTTTTCCCTCCACTATCATTTGGGTCTAGGTTTTCGCTTGGTTGATAATACTCTTAGTGTGCTTCACAACATTGTTTTTTTTTTTTTAATATAAAGGAAGTTCGGCAATAGCCTACTCTCCCGGACTTGAATTAAATTAAGAAACAAAGGTACAATAGAAGGGGACTAGTGCCCACGGGACCCCCCAAATCTCACAAAGCAGGGGAAGCTTGATTGAATCCTAGGTTGCATTACAGAGAAGGTTAATCACCCTCTCGTCGCCCTCATGCGGGGCCCACTTGGGTTTGAGCTTGTTGTTGATCAAAAGGAGAACTTGATGGTGTCTGAAGGGGGGGGACTTCTTACTGTTAACGATCCTTTTGCCCAGGAGGAATAGTGATTTCTCAATCGACCACTCCCTGGGGGAATCGCCGAAGTTGAGAGCACACCGCTCCCGCCAAATTTTCCACAGGACTTCCCCTCTGATGGCGTTCCAGAGTGTCGCAGAGCAGCCGATCGCTTCTCCCAGAAGGACTTGTTTCCAACTAAGCTGTTTTTGAAGTCTGATTTTCATTCCAACCGTCTGCCAGATTCTGTAGGAGTTGGGGCAGGTAAGGAAGATGTGTGGGACATCTTCGATAGCACGGTGGCAGCGTTTGCACCAAGGAGGGATCCCACAAAGTTTGCTAGCCTCATGGTTGGTCCAAATTCCACGATGGAGAATTTGCCATAAGAGGACAGACTTCTTAATCTCAATAAGGGGGTGCCAGATACCCATGAATTTCATGTCCCACCGAAGCCGCGTCCAAGCGAGGCACCACTTCTTGTTGAGACTGATCTGGAGGTCAACCGTTTCTTTGATGTTCGGGATTTTGAGTAGGCTATTTCCGTTGTGCCATTTGAGACCAAGAGCGTTCGGAGTGTCGTGTCCCATGAGAAGGCGTGTCTTGTGACGATCCCAAGCGAGGCATCTGCTTTTCAAAGTGTTCCATTCTTTGTAGGAGATGTTTATGCGTGGGTCAATATCCTCGAAGTTGATCCAGTTGTTGGTGTCATGTTTCCAGAGGTGTTTCCATTTTTTGAATCCTTTGTTCCATAGCTTCTTGGCATTTTGAATGTTCCACGACTCCACGCTTCGGATGCCATGTATCGGAAACCAGATAGAGTCGTTTTGTCTGATTCCGGCCGCCCACTTCCAGTCCTCACTAATTCTTGTGAAGCTTTTGACTTTATTCCAGCCCTTCCAAAGGGAGCACACTAGATTGGAGCCTTTCGGGGAGACGGGGATCGGGGAGAAAAGCAAGGTCATAATGTCAAGATTCTTCCAGTTCGGGGACCCCGTGAGGGCCAATTCATTCTTGTTTCTGAAGATCAGCTTGGCCCACGAGGCCTCCCTATTGCACCAAGCCTTAATCATCCATTTGGCTGCCAGTTTGTTAGCCATGCAGCCAATGTCCAGGATACCAAGCCCCCCGCTATCTCTCGGGCTAGTGCAGATGGCCCATTTGATTTTAGGCACCCCCCTTCTTTTATGATCGCCCGTCCACAGAAAGTTTCTACAAATACTATTCAGCTTGGACAGGCCTTGCTCATTCGGTCTCCAACAAGAAAGGAAATATATGGTAGAAGAGAGAAGGAATGTGTTGATAACCATCGCACGCCCAGCGAGATTGATTTGCATACCTCTCCAGTAGTTAAGTTTGTTTTCGAGTTTAGCCAACACCCAGTTCCAACGCTGCTCCATAGAGACGCCAAACCCCAAGGGGATTCCAAGAAGTCGAAGGATTTGGCCCTGCGGAATGATTTGACAGCCATGATCAGTGAGAAGGCCAGGATGCTGTCCCACAATAGCCCTGAAGGCGGTCTTGGAGTGGTTGATTTTGGATCCAGAGGCATCACAAAAGGTATCAAGACACCGCCAGAAGGTCTCCAGGCTGGTATTATCATTGTGGACGAACGCGTTCATATCATCAGCAAAAAGTCTCATGATGATTTGACTGTGGTCGTGAGGCAGCCGGAGGCCTTTGATATTGCCAGCCTCCACATGATGAGCCACAAGTCTGCTTAGCCCCTCAGTGGCGATGGCAAACAGAAGGGGGGCCAGAGGGCATCCTTGTCTAATCGATCTTCTAAGATGGATCGCCTTCGAGAGTTTGCCGTTGACGTTAATTTGGGTTGTTGCGTTTCCGAGAAGGGTCACGATCATCTTGGTGAATTTCTGACTAAGTCCAAGATCTTGGAGCGACTGCAGAATATAGTCCCATTCAAGCCTGTCGTAAGCTTTGTCAAAGTCGATCTTGAGGAAAACCACATCTTGGGTAGACTCATTTGCAAATTGAATACCTTCCCAAATATCCATAATGGTTTCCAGGATAGACCTGCCTTTGAAGAAACCTTTTTGGTCCTCACTAAGCCAAGATCTCAGGTGGCACGAGAGTCTGTTGGCAATGACTTTGGCGATGATCTTGTATCCTGTTTGGAGCATCGTAATAGGTCGCCAGTTCTCGATTCTGCTCTTTTCCCCCTTCTTGTGTATCAGCTTGATAATTCCATTATTTAGACAAGAGGGAAGAGCACCAAACTTTAGCGCTTCTTGCCAAACCATCCGAAGAGGGGTGGCAACCACCAGCTTGAAGGATTTAAAGAACTCGTTAGTGAGTCCGTCGGGTCCCGGGCTTTTACCGAGGGGGAGGGCATCAATGACCTCAATGATTTCTGATTCAGAGATAGGGGCATGAAGCAGGGAGAGGAGGTTGGGTGGGATTCTCCGGGGGGAAACCCTAGAAATGATAGCCATGCAGTCCCTTCTATGGTGGGACAGGGGGTTCGAGGTTCCCAGAAGACTCGTGAAGTGCCCTTCCATGATGCCAAGGTTATCTTCTTCTGAATTGCATACATTGCCATGTGGGTCTAGCAGTAGAGGGATCGCCTCTCTGTTATGTTTCCTTTTAAGAATACAGCACATCTCTTTGGTGGGTTTGTCGGCTTTGCCGGCCCACCACTCCCTGAAGAAGACTTGCAAGTTTTTCCTTTGTATTTCTTCCTCATATCTCAACACTGCTCTGATTTTTCGGAGACCTTTCTGTGCTTGGTGTTTTCCTTTGTTCACTTCCTCCTCGAGCCGCCAGAGTCTGTGGTAAAGAGCTTCCCTACGAGCCCGCCGCACCGTCTCGAGCATCTTCTTAGTTCTGATCATGATCTTACGAGACCTGTCGACCGCACTTCTCCAGCACTTGGCTGGGGCCAAGCCAGAGGCGAACGCCACCGTCCACACATCGGCAATCTCTTGATGGACGGAGGGAAGAGAGAAGGTGGAAGCGTTGGCATGGAACCACGGAGCCTTGTGGATCTTGTTGGAAGGTTGAAAAGTGATAACAATCGGGTAGTGATCAGAGATGGTGAGGTCAGTGCGTTGCGTGATGGTAGGGTGGCCCCACTGATGAGTAAAGCTCTGAGAGATGTAGCATCTATCGAGCCTAGCTTTCCTCAGGTCCTCACCCGCTTGAAGATTCGACCAAGAAAAGCCATTTGAGTCTTTGAATTCAACCAGATCCAAGTGGAGTTTGGTCATGTCCCACGTTTCTTTCTCCCGACTGTCGATGACCCTACCCTTGCCCATCCATCTGTCCATAGGGTCCTCCACCATGTTGAAGTCTCCGCATATAAGCACGTTGTGGGGGAGCGAGTCTAATGAAGCCCAAGTGTTCAGTCTCTCCAAATCCCCGTTAGGGGCGTACAAAGAAACCATAGTAACACAAATAGGAGCACCAAAAGAAACCGCAATCCAACGGTGGCTTACATCTTCAATGGAGTTCTCAAGCTTTTCGATCCAGCGTTGCTTGACCCCGATAACCGTTCCTCCGGACCCCCGCTGGTGCTTCGTTGGGATCCACACGTGGGCCGAGGAGACCTGTCTGAGCCGTTTCTGGAGGTCTTCTCCGTCAATTTTAATCTCTTGAATACATATAATGTCTGGGTTTAAGCTAATGTCGCGGAGCCATTGACCAATGATGGTCGCTCTTGAGGGGTCGGTTAGCCCTCTAGCATTTAGCGAGATAACAATCATTTTTGTATTGATCCCTCTTTGCGGGAGGGAGCCTTGTCCTTTCTTCTCTTGGCTTCATCTTTCTTTTTCGCTGGGAATTGATCCCGACTTAGAAATCGGTTCTTGTGAGGGCTTTTCCATGGTAACTCCATAGGCTGTTTTCCTTTGCGGGATGCTCCTTGCTGGGGAGAATTGGGCCCCGTGCTCGGCACCGTTTCCGGGATCGTCGATCCAATGATGGAACTTTCACTATACATGTTGTCTTCATTGCTAGTGTTGAAACCATCTTCTTTGCTTGTAGTGTAACCCTCCTGGGGGGTTTCTTTGTTGTCAGGGATCTCTAGGGCTTCATCGTAAGTGTCCACCTCAGGTGGCTTCCCACCTGGGTAGTCAAGCTCGTTGATCTCCTTACCAAGATTGCAATATAAGTTACTGTAGGGGGTAATTGGCAGGTTGTTTCTCTCACCGTTGGCCCTCGGACTTCTTTTCCTTCTTCTTCTAACTTCAGTAAAGCCATCAGCATCAGCTTGTGGATTGGGGAGACCCTTGCCTTCCCCTTCCTTGGTCGAGTGGGTCAAATCGCCAAAGTTGTCTTGAGCTGTTTTGGAGGCTTCTTGAAAGCGTTTGTTTTTTGCCTGAGAGGGCAGTCTTTAATCCTGTGACCTTCCTGCCCACAACGAAAGCACGCGTTGGGAAGGTTTTTGTAGGTGATATCCTGCTCCCAAACATCTCCTTCGCCCATGTCCACTTTGATCGTTGAAGGAAGCGGCGAACTGAGGTCGGCCTCGACGCAGATTTGTGGGTGCCACCTAGCATTGAACGAGTGTCTTGCACCTTCATAGATGAGACCACCAATGTCTTCGCGTGACGCCAACGGCTTGCCGATAGGAGAGACAATGTCCCACACAAAGTTGTACAAGAAGTATGGGAGGTTAGGGAGCTCAATCCAAAGAGGGTACCGGAGCGATTTTGATTTGTCGGGAGTAAAGTCCGGGGACCATCTGAAAAGGCACAGGGTCGCCCGACCGAGTTGCCAGGTGCCAACGCTTAGGGCTTGGAACGCCATCTCTTCATTTTCAAAGACTAGCAGCATGTGGTTTGCTGGTAAGAACTGGCATTTGCTGACGATTAGTCCTCGAGGGAACCACTCTTTTCTTAGCCATTGTCGCACGATTTCGAGCGGGGGCCTAGGGCCAAACACTTGGCCGACGAGGCAAACTTTCTTGAGCTCCTCCTGAGCAGATAGAACTGCGGGTCTACTAAGGGACACGATGGGGGATTCAACACTTTCGGATGCCCCAGGGGCGGCACACGAACCCCCCTCCAGCAGAGCGGCCAGTGTTCCGGTCTCCCCAGGGGGAGGGGCCCGATTACTTTTCACGAGAGAGGAAGAAGCCACATCCATGGCCAAAAGGAAGACTCCCCCCTCAGATCACATCGGGGCCTAACACTCCACTTTTCAGTGAAAAGTTATAAGGCCAGAAAATCCCACCATAAAGGGAAGCACACTTCTTCTTTCAAATCTTTACTATGAAGTCGACAGTAAGGACAAAAAATCCCACAAAAACGGGTAGCGCGCTTCTTCTTTTCTTTTTTTTTTCTCTTTTTCTTTTTCTTTTTCTTCTCTCTTTTTTTTCTTTTTTTCTTTTTCTTTTTTCTTTTTCTTTTTTTTTTCTTTTTTCTCTTTTTTTCTCTTCTTCTTTTTTTTTTATAACAAAGTACTAACGCTAAAGCCCGTGAAGAAAACGCGAAAGGAAAACACGGACGTCTTCATATTTCAACATATCCCGCAATTTTCGATGTTTTACAGAAAATCAACGTCTGAGCTTACGGAAAAAAGTACTCACGAAGGTACGCCCTTCTTGCCACGTGCCACACGCTTTAAACAACGATAGTCAGGACCCGCGAGAGACGCAACTGCAGGCACGAGTCACTCGGCGATAGACAGACCGTGGGAGGGCGCCACGTGTCCCGCGACAGACGACCCGCGATAGACGCGCGATAGGTAGACCACGATAGACAGACCCACGCCGCGATAGATAGACCCACGCCACGTGGCCCGCGACAGACGCCCCTGAGCGCGATAGACGCCGCGAAAGACGCCACGATAGACGCCGCGACCCGCGATAGACACCTCTTCCGGCACGCACAGATCCGCCTTTCTGTTTCGCCCGCTCCAGCAGCGTTCGACGCAACAGATCTCCGCTTCACAACATTGTTTTTTTTCATAAAGGAAGTTCGGCAATAGCCTACTCTCCCGGACTTGAATTAAATTAAGAAACAAAGGTACAAAAGAAGGGGACTAGTGCCCACGGGACCCCCCAAATCCCACAAAGCAGGGGAAGCTTGGTTGATTCCTAGGTTGCATTACAAAGAAGGTTGATCACCCTCTCGTCGCCCTCATGCGGGACCCACTTGGGTTTGAGCTTGTTGCTTCACAACATTGTTCGAGCACTTGTCTAACATGGCATTAAAGATTGACACCATTTCTCTATATTCTTTTTGCGGACGAGGCAAACATCAAAATTGAAGATTCATCATGAAACCAAAGAGCCTTTATTTTCATCATGCAAGCATGGATGATGAAAATAAAGTCATGGTAGAAACATTATTGGAAATTATAATGCCCATGCGTAGCGAAACTCTCTAATAACCAAAGACATTAATGATATCTTGGGAAATATAGCTTTTTTCAAGCATAACTTTTTTGATATTGGAACCTCCCTAGAGGTTAAACCACAAGTATTCTTGGTATTCTTTGAGCTTTGTAAAGTCAAAGTGAAGTTTGAGTCGATCCCATGAAACTGTTTTATTAATAACAATCAAAGGAACAATATCTTACCGTTCATCTGGAATCCATTTGATCATGTTGAAGTTACCTGAGAGGATAGCGTTTCTATGGAGGGAACCTAGAGAATCCCATGGTTTAGATCTTTCAAGTAAAGCATATGGAGTATGCACATATGCATCACGAAGCGGGCTGTTCTATCGATAGTTATCCTTATTGACTTATAACTAGGATGACATATGGCGCTAATAATAAACGAAGACCATCTCTAACTATATCCAGTAACCCCACCACCGGTACCCTTGAAATGGGTAGTATAGATACAATATTAAAAAGAAGAGATTACCCTAAGTTTTTTCATAAGGCCATTGCATCTAATATTGACCTCTTAGAGGTAGATGAAATCAGGGTTAAGATTACTGTTCTTCAGCCATTGACCTAGAGTCGCTTCTCTAGAGGGGTCCGAAAGTCCCAAAACATTTATTCAGAGGACCAACGCTTTTGAATTGAGATAGGTTCATAAGATGGGGTTTTATCTCTGTCTTTCTTTGCACGGCCTTCAATGATTACCCTCTATGATCAGCCTTGAGTATGAGAAAGCCTATCATTAGTAGTTCCCTTCCATGGGTAGGGAAGAATGTTTTCCCTCTTGTCTTTCATGTTCTAATCTTGCTGACATAAGTATCTAGAATAGTGGAATCGATAATGGAGTTTTTGCTTTCTATTTCTTCTTCTTTGTTGGCGGAATAATCTCTTGATGAATTTCCCCCTTCCAAAGGTTTAGATTCATAAATCTATCTGAAGCCTCTCTAGATATCATACATGTTGAATTCCTTCTCAACAATTGAGGACTGTCACGGATGAGCCAGTTGACTTTTTCACATCTTCCTCAAGCTTCTTTTCTTCTTTCCTTTGTCTTCTTTAAATCCGTCATCTTGTTAAATCCCTTATCTTTGTCTTTTACTTCTATAGTATCTTGCATGCCCTTGGAGTCATTCGTCTCATTTCTTTCTATTAGAGTTTGGGTTTAGTGAGCTTCTAGGTTTAACCTATAGGATTTGACACTTGCCTAGTTGCTAGCTTTTTTATATTTGTGATATTTTTGCCTTTTAAAAGTGAACAACGATTGGAAAATGAAATCCCACTCGAGTCTTTCAAAGCTTTGTCAAAATCAGTCTTAGGGAAGAGGATACCTTGCAGTGATTCCTCAATAAAAACCAGACCTTCCCAAACATCAATGATAGCTTTGAGGATGGATTTTCCCTTAATGAACCATTTTCGATACTCATTGATCCATTCTTGAAGGTGATAGGTAATATGGTTCACAATGACCTTTGCCACGATGTTGTAACCAATTTGTAGCATCGTAATTGTTCACCAGTTTTCAATTGTATTTTTGCTTCTTTTTTTGTGAATGAGCTTGATGACCCCATTACAGACAATTGGGAAGCATACCAAAAGAAATAGTCTCTTGCAACACCAAACGTGAAGGAGTTTTCACCACATGCTTGAAGATCTTGAAGAACTCATTTAAAAGGCCAACCAACCTTGGTTTCTTGCCATTACAAAGGGAATCAATTACCTCTACATTCTCAACATTTAAGGTGTAAGCTTTGCAAAGCACTTTCAAGATTTTCAATTTTTTTGTTTGAGTCTAATGTGTGAGATGGCAACCATGTAGTCTCATCTATGAGGAAAAAGAAGCACGAAAAATCTGAAGAGCTAGATAAAGTGGTTGACAATGAGTGTACTATTTTCTTCATCCCTTTGCATTCAACCCCATCAACATCCATCATGAACATAATTGCTTCCCTACATTTCTTTCTGGGAAGGCTGCACATCTATTTAGTAAGCTTTTCCTCCCTAGCTACTCACCAATCTTCAAACTATATTTGTAGATTCTTTCTTTGAATTTCTTCTTCATATCTCATCATGCCTACCATTCGAGCAAAGAACGGCCAAAAAGGGGTTGTTTGCTAATGACATATTAAGGAAATTGACAAATGGACACTTTGGATGTGTTCAAGAATATAACATTACTGTCTCCTTTAACTGTATGAAGAAATTCTTTTTTTAAGACAATATGTTCTAAAAGCGCCGCGAAAGTGATGAAGGTTCTTGTAATCAATGTACAATTTTTTGGTTTGATGCAATAAAACGATATTTTTACACACCACACAATGCATATTTTTAAAGTTCCAAAAAGGAAATGATTTTTTAAGATACAAAATACATTTGGGTTTACAAAATTCCATGGTCATTCAGCTACAGGGTTTACATCAAATCAAAATTTTCCACGTGTACAAAGCCTTCTTATCTGTAAATACTGGTAAAAATTGTGAATGTCGGTTTCTCCTTTGAGCATTCTTCTTCTTCTAAATTCGAATGGCTTCTTCTTCTTGTGGTCCTTCCAATCGTGTAACCTCATGTGAGGTTTACAACAGAAGAGAGGATTCTTTGTGGAAACCTCGTTTTGTGAATGTAAATGAATGGGTAACTATGCTTCCTATTTGTAGAGGTGCCGATAAAGTCAAGCGTGCTAAAAGAGATGACACAGGAAACCATTGGAGGGGACATATTCTCAATTTCAAATTGAAGAGATGCGGTTGGTTTGCAAGAGTACATGTGTACAATGCTAAGGATCTTGTTCTAGAAAATCATATGCAACTCTCTTTGTAGTGTAAGTGAAGATTTACAATGCTCTTCTATCATTTGAGTTTTTTTTTGTATAACAAAATAGATAATTTTTTGTTATAGATATTTTTCCTTCCAATATTGTGGAGTGGCAACCAGTTGAATGTTTACTAGGAACATTCAGAGCTCTTCATAAGGAATATGCAGAACTTATGTATGCAGACAAGTCTGTTTAAGTTTTCAATAGCATAGAGTTATTTGTCCATTTTCCAGATTATCAGGTGCCCTCAGGGAGGAGCTCTTATGGAAATCTTGTACATTTGCCTACTTCTTGCATCTCTTCATTAGATTGGGATGGTCCTAATCACTCAAGAGTTTCAAGTTTTGTATGCAAAATGAAATTCCACATCCAAAAGGCAATGTCAACAAGCCCAATTTCTAGAAGGATAAAGATTCAATGGTTTTTGCCTATTCATGTTTTTGTAGCATGCTTTAAAAACATGTTATTACAGAAAACAAAATCAATGTGGTTGAATAGGAGAGTCTCTATTTCAAAGATTGATGATGTTTTAGGTAGGGAATGGGAGAGCAAAGAAGTTTAGAAGCTAGCTGACATCATTTTATGTAAAGTAAGTACAAATTCTCTTTCAATCTCATATCATATATCTTGAAAATCTTTGGTTTAGCATATGACCAGAGACAGTGGAAAAGAAATCTTGGACTCTAGATAGCCTTCGACACAGAGGAGAAGTGGCTTGAATTTGAGTTAGAAGTATTGATTCATCCAGATTTTCAATCTAGTAAAATAAGTGTCACTACAAATTGGAGACTCAGAAATGTAAGGGAGCTCCTAGAATACCTTGATGAGGTATCATCACTGTTCAAATTCTCAATTGATGATGCAATAGTTAACATTAGATGAGATAAAACATTATCTTGCATAACTTGACTGCCACCTAGGGTGATCAAGTTCCAACCCATGAGATTGTAACAAGTCTAAAAAACGTTGATTGAATAGAAACCTAGACATTCTCACATAATATATCTCCTTCTTTAAGAAGCTTTTTTTCATACCTCCATTGATTTTTCTTTGCAAGATGATGACTAAGAATGTGACTGATTATATCAATTCAATTATGTCTTTTTATGGACTATATTCGTCTTGGCATTTTTTGTTTAATTTCAAGATTTTGATGAGGTTTCTATTGTGCAATGATTATACATGAACTTGCATGAATAAACTCTAGGTAACTCAAGAATATAAACAAAAAATTCTTACATAATATATCTCCCTTTCTAGAACTGTTTTCCATACTTCCATTGCTTTTTCTTTGCAGCATGGTAACTAAGAATGTGACTCATTACATCACTTCAATTATTCCTTTCTATGAACTATATTCATATTGGATTTTTTTGGTTAAATTTGAACATTCTTATGAGGTTTCAATGGTGCAATGATTATACAGGAGCTTGCATATGAGTAAATTCTAGATGAACAATACTTCTACTTTTTAATAGCTAATTTCAATTTAAGTATTTGAGTCTATTCAAGGTGCATATTAGAAATTCTCGAGGTTTCTCTGGCCTCAAGGTATGCATGAGATGAGCATTAAGCTTTGAGTGATGAGAAATACGAGTTTCCATGTGAACTCATCTTATGCATAGTCGCCTTGAGAGGATGGTATGACAAAATGAAAAATGACAGGACCGACACAAGCTATACGGGCCATCCAAAATTCTCTGATTGCTTGTATTGCTTGTATCGCTCGTGTCATAAAACCTTCTCTATCCTCCTCATATTTAACTTTTGAACAACAATAAAGCAAAAACACAAAATAAACAGTTTGATGATGCTTGAACCTTGCAAATAATTCACTTTTGCTTAGTTCTCAAGAGAATCAATTCAACATTATATTACTCAAGGCATATAAATATAGTTACAATGACCATCTTCCATATTAAGACTGGCATAATTACATACAATTTTTACATAAATAAATCTTCTAACATATTTGGTTACACATTATATTACAATCTTACATTCAAAAAATATAATGTTTCACCCTACTTTTTGGCCCTTTTTGGAGCCCTGACCTTTGTGCTACTTGTAGCCTTTTTTGGAGCCCTCATCTCCGCTCTTATTCTTTGGCCCATGCCTCAATGGGCAGTGAACAGGAAACCCTTTCTTCTCTTCTTCAAACTTATTTTAATGTGGTGGTGGTGGTGGTGGAGGTGAGTCAGGATCATAAGGGCATATTGCGTGTTTCATAATTCCATTTAGTGCTCTCTCCCTGATGAAGATGAACCATGCATCTGGATAGTCTGACAAGTTTAACTCAAGACTGTAAAACCTTCTTTCCAAGAACCTTAGTGCATTTTCAATCACTCTCTGGCCATATGAGGTGTTGTCTTTCTGTAATGTCACATGTATTTGAATGTATCCAAACTTTTTTTCTTCATTCAATTTAGGAATTCCTAGAAATTTTCTATCAATATGCATTTTGAGAAGATTAGGAGCATTGCAAGGTAGACCTGAATTCAAAATGTATAGGAAGGCTTTAAAATAGAAGACAACAAAATGTAAGGCAAGGCTTACACTTTGTAGTTTCCATGTTGTAATTGGAGGGAGTTCATGAAAAGTGCTTGATATTCATTGATGTCAATGATAATAAGACTCTAGTGGCCCTTGACAATGAGTGGCATGTAAAAATATAGGGGCACATAATATATTCTACACCTTCTGTAAAATTCTTTAAAAAGAATTTCACATCTCTCTACTTGTGCAAAAAGAACTAAGTCAGAAGAGGATCTATGATGCAAAATTTTCTTGAAACTGCTTCCTCACATTGTTGTGGAAGGAGCCTAGAATTCAACAAAAGTAAATTCAATATAAGAAATACCAAATTAAAGAAAACATGAGAATTTTATGGCCTGTAGATAGTACCTGAGTGCAATATCCACTACACTATCAAATATTTCAACATTAAGCTCTCTTAGCATTTTGTTGTGTTCTGGTCTTATATCAAGCATAAATTCCTCTTGTTATGACATTGCAACGTTAACTATCGCCTGCCCATATGCTTTTCTTAGAAGTTTTTTATTTGCCTTTTGCAACTAACAACAAACCTTGGCTTTTTTTCTCTTCCTCACAATTTGCTGCATTTCTTGTTTCATGATCATGAGGGAGCTGAGGGTGGACCTCTTGAGTTACAATTGATGATTTAGGTACTCCTGTTGGAGGTATATTGAGAATATCAAAGAACTTTTGATCATGGTTCCCTATAGGCACAATAGGTTTATCAAACTTATCTCTGAGCCTTGATACAATCCCATAATCTTTTGCCATGAATGTCACCCTATCACAATGAGTTGCACACAACTAAACATCATTCATGAAGTCGATTGCAAAGTCTTTTGCAGCTTCTTGCAAGCATAGAAGAGCTTGAGTTTTCCACTTCACATTTTTGAAGGATGTGGTCTTCATCATGGACTAGAGATTTGCTGAAATTTGCTTGACAACTCTCATGAAAGGAAGTCTGGACATCACGAGTCCGAGAGACTTTTGAGCCCTTCTTATCTCCCTCAAAGACTTAACATGGTAATGGACCCTTTTTGTTAGAGACTTCTCTAATGCATTCAGGCCTAGACTAGTTGCTTGCGGAGAAGGTCCCTTGTCATCTTGATTCTTGCCAGTTTGCTCTTGATCCTGAGGGTACAACTTCCTTGCTATCTTCTTTGTCCTAGCTATAAGCTGCATGAAAAAAGAGTTTAAAACTTGGAAGAAATCTAAAAAGAAAAAAAAACTAATATAAAAATCCTTTCACAAAGCACTCAAGAAACAGGACCGATGCAAGCAATAAGGGTCATCCGAAAATCCCCATATGTCCCTAATCGCTTGTATTGGTCGTGTTGTGAAATGGTTGATTATGGAAGAAATTTAAAAAGAAAAAAAGACCAATGTAAAAGACCTTTCACAAAGGACTCAAGAAATACAACTGATACAAGAGATTAGGGTCATCCAGAAATCCCATATGTCCTTAATCGCTTGTATCAGTCATGTTGGAAATGGTTGATAGAGGAAGAAATTTGAAAAGGAAAAAGACTAATGTAAAAACCCTTTCACAAAGCACTTAAGAAATAGGACCAATGCAAGCAATTAGGGTCATATGGAAATCCCTAGATGTCCCTAATCGCGTGTATCGGTAGTGTTGTAAAATGGTTGATTTTGATGAGCTCTCCAAGTCATTAGAGACATCCGAGACTTCCCAATGCTCCTAATCCCTTGGATCGATTGTGTACAAGATCTTGTGATCCATCATACCTCACACAAAATGTGGTCTATGGAAAGAATTGAAAAGCATGAGAAAAAACTTGAAGGCAATGGCAGGTTGGCGCTAGCAAAGAGTTCACAAAAAATGAAAAAAGCCAGATAGAGGAGCTTAAATAGGTATGTGGAATGAGATGACCATTTGTTACACGTGGTAGCCTATGATTGGTCCACATCATCTAGCCATTACGAATCCCAACGTACAATGCCACATGGTATCATTTGAGTGGACCACATCATCTAGCCACTGTAATTCCCAATGTCTGCTTGCCATGTGGTACTTGCTGATTGGTCGACATCATCTGACTGTTACGCGGTCCTCCTCAACTATAAATACCAGTCCCCTTCACCATTTCACATTTTCAACCTTCATAGAATTTCTCTCTCCATCACCGTGCATACTTGTGCTTCATACTCAGTACGACCGATACAACCGATTATATGCCTTTGAGTGGCTTTTGACTAGCTTATTTCGCTTATGTCAGTCATGTTCTCCACTCGGGCACACTAGAATAACTAGAGTTGAGATGAAGGAAAAGAACGTGATCCTAAGTGTTTCTCCATCTCAGAAACTACTGGATTTCATGGTTCAAGAGGGTTTAAGAGTGGATTATTTTCTAGATGCAATGAGGATATTCAATCCCAACATAGATTTTGAAGTACTTTTGGAGAAAAAAGAAACCTTTCAAAGGGATAAGTGGGAGAGCTTCCTCGGTGTGGTCAATGGAAAGGAGCTTATCATCTCTAGAAAAGCCTATATACATCCACACATCTTTGGAAAGAATCCATTGGATAGGGCAAAAATCACTAGAAGTGCAAAATGATATCTCCTTTGCCAGGAAAGCTAGATTTATGCCAATAGCATGAAAGGGATTGCTCTTTGCTCCCCTTGAGCATTGGCTTCTTGATATGGCTTGATCATATGTCAAATGACAAGGAGGAAGAATGTGTTCATGTTGAAGAGAAAGAGCCATTCCTTGAGCTGACACTTGAGGAAAGCTCAAAAAGTATGAAAGGTGTCATGGAGATTGTTGAAGAGATCAATCTCCAAGGAAAAGAAGAGCAAGCCAAGAATTTTTCAGTGGCTACTTTTAAAGTAGAGACTCCAATAATGGAGCCAAAAGAAGATGTAAAAGTTTCTGAGAAGTCCCTTCTCCCTCCAAATCTACCATTTTATTTCATCTCTAGAAAGTAATTTATTCCACTCTATTAGATTCAGGAGCTCTTCAAACTAAGGGAAGACTACCACCTTGCTACTATAGCCGAGTCAAAGAAAGTGTCAAGGAGATTTATCAATGAGCAGGGAGAAAGAAAAGAAGAATTTCTGCGTCTAGATTTAGCATTGTCAAATGAAGAATTCCAGGATTCATCAGAAGCTCTTTTAAGCTGCTTTGAAAGAGCTATTTCAAAGAATCCAACACTTGGTGATGAAGACTTTGATCAGCATCAGAAGGGTCTTCGTATATAGTCATTTGGGCACAGCTATTCATTTTCAGATGTTGCTGACGACAAAGGAACTATATCTATTGACTCAAAAGAGCTTATTGAGGAGGAAGATGAGGTAAAGCTAAGTAAAACAAAGGTGTGTTAGAGGGGACTCATTTAAGCGATTAGGATCATCCGAGAATATCGAATGATTCTTATCGCTTGAATCGGTCGTGTCTATGACTTGCATGCATCATTGATAATTAACATCTCATTGTGTGTAAAAATACTATTTTCAACATTAATTATATGTTTGTATTAAGCTTAGCGTGAATAATCGAACAAGACCGATGCAAGGGATTTGGCCCATCCAATATTCTCTGATGACCTTAATTGCTTGAATCCGTTGTGTCTCATGCTTTGCTTCTCCTTGTGTTTCTAGTTATTTCTATGACTTTAAAATTTTCCTTGGACTTCTTTTGACCTCGATTTTCAATTTTTTTCACAGTTATCGATATTGGATGAAGAAAAATACCTTTGTAGGGGAAAGGGAACAAAGAAAACTATATAGGAGAAAGGAAAGACAAAGGTGGATATTCATTCAGTTATCCAATATCTTCCAAAAGTGAATCCAGAATTATTTTGTTTTATTCATAAGCACTATAGTGAAGAGCCAGATCTTGCACTATTCTCCTTGAGAACTCTTTCAAGCTACATGGGTTTCACTTCAATACCCTTTAATTCATACATAGTTTTGCTACCTGAAAGAACAGCTGCATTTAAAATTTTCGGATATGCCCCAGGATTCAATGCTTCAAGACGAGGCTACTTCCTTTTGTTACTCAAGCTATGCAATGGCTACAAGGGTGTCAGATGTTAAAAGTATTGCTGGCTACAGGTGAAGAGAGTACCTTAGATATAGAGGAGATTTACCATAGCCAAGCTTATTTAACAGACTCAAGGAGGATTCAATATATTTCTTTTCAAAGCTTTAATCATGAAATGTACATAGATAAACATATTTATTGCCCAAAGGGATACAAGATATTGTAAATATGAAGCATGTGACCTTTTTTTGTGTAATTGATCCATGTCCTAAAATTAATCCTTATTGTTCCATGATTTGTTTCTCTCTCATGAGAGTCCTCTTTATCCTATGATAATATTTTGCATGAGCTCTTTTGTAATTGTCTTCTCAAGAATCAATCAAAAAGATCTTTGAAGGCTGATTTGTTTGTACATACATAGACATGTTTATTTCTCAAAGAAATAAACGACATTCCAAATATTAAGGCTTCATTTAGAATGTAATATTTTTCATTTTGTGATATTGATCCTTGATGTTTTTGTATGGTGATAGTCCTAATCTTTTGATGACAATTTTTGGCATTAGCTTCTTTGTAATTGTCTTCTAAAGAACCAATCAAAAAGCTCTTTGAAGGAATTACTTTTTGTTACTCCTCCTCCTTTCCTTGTGCACCTAAAGAAGCTTATCCTTGCTTGAAAAGGAGATTTTGCCATGCCTTGGGTGTTCCATATGGCAAGTGTGTCCTTTTCTGCAAAAAATGCACCATGCACAAGAAGAATATGCTGGAAGAACAGAAGAGTTTCATCTAATGTTTATTTCAATTAAAGAAAAATATATTGAGTAAATTATCTTTGAAACTTACCAAGTAGTATGTTATGTCTTTGGCACTCCATGCCTCTATGAAGTTTTCTATAAGCTTTGTCGTCACCTTTCTGAAATTTGTCACATAGCTATTTGATGTAACCTGCTGCCTCATGATCTTTAAAAAATTATCTAGTTTGACCCACACCTCCCTTCTCTTTTTTGTTATTTTTGGTTTTCTTTTTACATTAGTCATGAACTCACAAAATGTTTTTGAGCAATTCCACATGGCATTTAGTTGTTTGTCATCAAGGTTGCTAAAGAATCTCCTTGCTTTTACACCTCCCATTGAGACATCCTGTAGTACATTACTTGTATTTTGTGAAAGCTTTGGATCTTTTCTTAGATGAACATCACCACCATGAAATCCCATTTCTAAAAGTAGAGATTCACATTTTCTTTATGCACTCATCTACAAGAAATGCAGGCTTGATAGAATATGCATAATCCAAGTGGAGATGAACCAACTTCTCAATGATCCTTAACTCTGC
>MU261688.1:82500-93978 GCA_020310875.1 Ceratopteris richardii
CCTTGGAAGCCTCATACATGAAAGTGCAAAATACTCATTCAATGCTAGATGGCACCCCAAAATTTCTGCCAAAGCTCGTCTAAACAAAGATCCCCTTTCTAAAATCTCCATAGACATTTGAAAAGAGAAAAGTGTTGAACAAGAGACTGTGTACAAGACGTTGCCAAATGCTTGCTTTCATTGTGGAATGCACGGACATAGAATTAAATAATGTCCCTTAAGACAAAAATACTGTAAGAAAAATCTAGAGAAAAATAATGCTAGAGGGATCAAAATGGTTGTTGAGGTAGAGAACATATCAATAGATTATTGGTCGGAGGTTGAGAATAGGACAACACATGTGCTCGAAACAAACCATGATGGCTGCATGAAAGTAAGACAAAGGAGAATAAGGATCCCTAAAGGTATTATTGATAAGAGACCCTCTCACATGGCTCAAGAAACAAAATTCTTTTGCAAGTTAGAAAAGGAGTTCAATGACCTTAACTACCTAGGGGGAATGAATGATGAAGACTATCGTAGTCAGGGCAAAACTTTTGAAGATTTGAATCGCAAGGAAAGCAACCAAGCAGGAAACACCAGTAGCAAAGAGGTTGGGATTACCACTAGCAATGACGCTATCCATCATTGTGAAAGATTGATAATTAGTCCTACAATGCCAAAAAGGATAACAAAATCGTTTTCGAATAAGGCTTTTCAAAAAGGAAAACTACTCGCTGTCGGGAAACTGCTTTTTGAGGATCCCTCTATCTCAAAGGAAAAAGTCCAGGAGAAAAATAAGAAAAAAAGGGACAAGGCCCCTCTCAGCAAAGATCTGAACCTCGAATAATGATTATCGTGTCTCTCAATGTTAGAGGGCTATCAGACCCCTAAAAAGGGACCGTGATTGACACTTAGATCTGCGATAAAAGCATAAACCAAAACTTTATCAACCTTGAAGAGATAGAAATCCACGGGGAGAAACTAAAAAAGAGACTTAAGAGTATTTCATTGTCCCATGTCTAGCTCTCCACCACACATTCCAAGGGAAATGGTGGTGTCACTATGGGCATTAGTATAAGTTGGCACACTAGAACTCTGGATTCCCTTACTCACCAGAATCATCCATGGGTTGGTGCTTATTTTTGGGGTCTTCAGCAGTTCCCATCATCTACTTGTATGCTTATAATATTGATGTAGAAAGAATTTCCACTTGGCACTCTTTCGATTCTCTACCCAGCCATGTGGTTCTTTGTGGGGATGTTAAGATGGGGTAGGTCCTTTCTAACACATGGGGGAGGAAGGGATGGGTGACTGATGGTCACAAGAAGGAAATTTGGGACCAAGTCAAGTTACACTTGGATTAGCTGGAGATCAAGGAGGTTGTTAGTTTCTCATGGTCAAACCTCCAAGATGCTATTGATTTGTGGAAAACGAGACTTGATAGGAGCTATATGAATAACATCAACAAATGGGGTCCCCTTCAATTTCCCAAAGTGTATACCTGCTTGTCTTCGATCACTACTTGATTGTGCTTACCTTCAAGCTGATCATGAGTGTGAAGAAAGCCCCTTAGTTTCATCCCAATCCGACAACTTCCCCTCTCCCCTTGGTCTAGTGATAGATTATTGAGGCCTTTTCCTCCTTCTCCTTGTCGGGCAAGTGTTGGAGGAGGGTGGTGATGTAGAGTCATTACATCTAGGTCATGGCTCATAAGAATCTTCAATCCATTTGTCTTGCTAGAAGGGAAAATCTTTATTGGAGGCTTTGGTGTTTGCATTCGGGTAAAAAAATCGCCCAAAAAGGGCCATGTAAGGATTTCAATTAGTTGTGGTTAATGTGGATTAAAGTTGTCAAATCATTTAAAAGATTATGTGTAAGCTCATTTATAATGTATCTTATGCAATTTTTTAAGAGAGAGAAACTCATGTGATAATCATGAAAAGTTGGAGTGAGTAGGAAAGTTTATAGAACAATTTCAAAAGTTTTGATTACATAAACCCCATCATGTAGGAAAGTTTGGGCTCTGTTTGAATAAGAAGATCACATTAGTATTTGGTGAATATAAACATATTCACGATAACATGCCTTATGAAGTAAGAAAACAAAATTTACATTTCACTTACAATGCACTTAACAAGATATGGATAGATAAAATAGGACTTTAAATATACATGGTACATTTCTATAATATAAAAGAACATGAATGTTCTGGTCTGTTGAAATTTGTAATCAAACTTGATGAAGTTGAACTTAAAAAACATCAAACAATGGAGAGAATAAGAATTGCACTGATGAATAGAGCTTCGGACTATAGCCTTGGGAAATTGGATACTCCATCTCTCAACATATACACTAATATTCATCCCTATTAGTGTTGTTGAAGTGCATTATTCTTCTTCTTCTTCTTCTTCTCTCTCTCTCTCTCTCTCTCTCTCTCTCTCTCTCTATATATATATATATATATATATATATATATATATATATATATATATATATATATATATATATATATATATATATATATATATATATATATATGTGTGTGTGTGTGTGTGTGTGTGTGTGTGTGTTTGTGTGTGTGCGCACACACATGTGTCAAAATCAAGTTTATTACATTGTTCACAAATCTCTCCACAGGTGTTGGTAGAAACCGCTCTATTTGGCACATATAATTCTATCTTCTTTTTCACTCAAATGCAACATGTGTAGTACTTTTATACTAAAACAATGATGGATCCTAGGGAGATTCTTGAGCCTCTATAATTTGATGCATACTTTAGGTTTTTTCCTTTATTAACTTCTTGAAAACTTTCTCTACAATGCGAAAGCTTCTTGGGATAAATTGATTCTTAGAAATAAATCTAATGCGGAACCTTCTTGAGATAAATTGATTGTCAGAAATAAATCTTCTCTTACACTTGTGGGACTTCCGTGATGATAGAGGCATCATTTACTCACTTTGATCTTTTCTCTTTTGTGAGTGACTCCCATAGGCTTGCACTTGTTTTTCTCCTTGTAAAAAAGTTGGAACAAGATGAAGCGATACATCACCTTCGACGAAGATTGGAAGTGGATTGTGGGGATTAGACAAAATGAATCTATTTGGTTACTTATTAGGTGAATCAAAGAGATTGACACAAAGAAGGTTCAAAAGTCAACGAAGTTATGGAACAAAAGATTTGGTATTTGGAAACATATACGGAATCTAGAGAGAAGGCACTTAATAAGATTTTAGGACATCGAACCAAGTAGGAGAGTTGAGTGTGAAGATAAGTGTCTACTCAAACACAAAATCAATGCTTGGGTGAACTTGAAGACTCTCCTTCGTCTCAGGCACGATCCCACATAGATTTTTAAACATGGGATAAGACACTAAGTGCCAAGAAGTACATGGACTTGCATACCTCCCTTAACAGAAAAGGATGTTTGAACTCCCCATGTATCACATATAAATTTAAGTTCCAAGACCTTTGAAATCCACTCGATGAGAAAAAAAAAATTGTTTGATATGCGGGAACTTTTCCATCAAGGAATTTGGACCAATGTTAAAGATAATAAAATATATGAGGCCCTTCACTGGTGTGAGCGCTACCTCTCTAGTAGAGAAGAAGTTCGTCATCTCTTCTTTTCATGCACTAGGAATCACTTGGTTTGGCAAGCTATTGCTAGAGTTCTAAGTTTACAAAGTCAAGTCAAATCGAGACAAGGGTTACTTGGAGAAGCCATGTATTTCTCTTCACCCTTGTGGAATGTCATCAAGGGGAAGTGCTCTCGAAGATCTCTAGATAAGGATGTGCAACCAAATTGAATCACGATCGAAAGCAATGGGCTATTGAGAAATCCCTTGGATAGTTAGGGACAAGAATATGTAAATGTAAGAAGGCCACATCCCTTTAAACACCATATGATTTTCCTGTTTTGAATATAGCAATATCAAAAGTAACTCCACCACGGATGAGGGCGATGAAGATTTCATTAACCTTCTCTATATATCTCCCTAAAAAATACGTGTCCTTCCACCTTTGAACCATCAATGTTGTTCGACCTTCAAGCCTCTCTATCCTACCTCTGTGGGATACATGGAAACCCAAGGGCACTATGCCCACTAACTATATAATTTTTCTTCTATTGATTCAAACAAGGGGGAAGGGGGAATAGGCCTATGCCAAAGTTCCTCTTTGAAAGGAAAAACAAATTTTGTTGGCTTCCTACTACATAATTTGTTGGCTTCCTACTACATAATTTGATCTCCATAGTTCTCTCTATAATAGACTCGTTTAGCTCCATGTCCTCTTCGTCTATCTTTATACTTTTAAGGTGCTATTTCACTCGTTTGTGATCGAATAGTTTATGAAACTTTTTTTTGTAAAAAAGTCTTCTGCTAGATTTTATGTTTAGCCTTTTCCTCTTGGAATTTTTACTTATAATATCTAGTCTTTTTTTTTTTTAAAGGAAGTTTTGCCATAGACTACTCTCCCAGACTTGTATTGAATAAAGAAAAGGAAAAGTACAAGTGAAGGGACAAGTGTCCACGGGACCCCCAAGTCCCATAGAGTTGGGGAAGGACTTATAAAGCTTAGGTGGCATTACAAAGAAGTTTAATCCCCCTCTTTTCACCCTCATGTGGGGCCCATTTGGGTTTAAGCTTTTTGTTGATCAAAAGAGCACTTGGTGATGCTTGAAGGGGGGGATTTCTTGCAGTTAGCAATTCTTTTACCGAGGAAGCATTTGATCGCTTCTCTGAGCAGAGCTTGCTTCCAACTGATATGTTTCTGAATTCTAATTTTCCTTCTGACAATCTGCTAGAGCCTGTTGGAGTAGGGACAAGTAAAGAAGATATGAGACACATCCTCGATGGACTAGTAGTAGTGCTTGCACTAGGAAGGTATCCCACATATTTTGCTAGCCTTTAGGTTGGTCTAGAAACCACGATAAAGAATTTTCCATAAGAGGATAGACTTTTTGATTTCTGTAAGAAGGTTCCAGATAGCCATGAATTTCATGTCCCACCAAAGCCGCGTCCATGACAAGCACCACTTCTTGTTAAGGTTAACCTGATAATCAATGTTTTCTTTGATGCTAGGGATTTTTTTTCAGGGAATTGCCATTGTGCCATCTGAGACCAAGTGGGCTCGCTGTGTCGTGCCCCATGAGAAGGCAAACTTTAGAGTGGTCCTAGCCAAGTCATCTGCTTTGCATGGTATTTCATTCTTCATAGGTAATGTTGATGCTAGGGTCAATATCCTCGAAGTTGATCCACTGGTTGACGTCTCGTTTCCAGAGATGTTTCCATTGTTTAAAGCCTTTGTTCCATAGCCTCTTGGCATTTCGAATGTTCCAAGACTCCACATTCCGGATGCTTTGGATCGGAACCCAATTAGAGTCTCTCTGTCTAATACCTGCTGCCCACTTCCAATCTTCGCTGATAATATCTAGTCTTTTTTTTTTTTTAAAGGAAGTTCGGCAATAGCCTACTCTCCCGGACTTGAATTAAATTAAGAAACAAAGGTACAATAGAAGGGGACTAGTGCCCACGGGACCCCCCAAATCCCACAAAGTAGGGGAAGCTTGATTAAATCCTAGATTGCATTACAGAGAAGGTTGATCACCCTCTCGTCGCCCTCATGCAATCCTTTTTCCAAGGAGGAATAGTGATTTCTCGATCGACCACTCCTTGGGGGGATCGCCGAAGTTGAGAGCACACCGCTCCCGCCAGATTTTCCATAGGACTTCCCCTCTGATAGCGTTCCAGAGTGCCGCAGAGCAGCCCATCGCTTCTCCCAAAAGGACTTGTTTCCAACTAAGCTGTTTCTGAAGTCTGATTTTCATTCCAACCGTCTGCCAGATTCTGTAGGAGTTGGGGCAAGTAAGGAAGATGTGTGGGACATCTTCGATTGCACGGTGGCAGCGTTTGCACCAAGGAGGGATCCCACAAAGTTTGCTTGCCTTATGGTTGGTCCAGATTCCTCGATGAAGAATTTGCCATAAGAGGACAGACTTCTTAATCTCTATAAGTGGGTGCCAGATACCCATGAATTTCATGTCCCACCGAAGCCGCGTCCAAGACAGGCACCACTTCTTGTTGAGGCTGATCTGGAGGTCAATCGTTTCTTTGATGTTCGGGATTTTGAGTAGGCTATTTCCATTATGCCATTTGAGACCACGCACGTTCGGTGTGTCGTGTCCCATGAGAAGGCGAGTCTTGTGACGATCCCAAGCGAGGCATCTGCTTTGCAAAGTGTTCCATTCTTCGTAGGATATGTTTATGCGAGGGTCAATATCCTCGAAGTTGATCCAGCTGTTGGTGTCATGTTTCCAAAGGTGTTTCCATTTTTTTGAATCCTTTGTTCCATAATCTCTTGGCATTTTGAATGTTCCACGACTCCACACTCCGGATGCCATGTATCGGGAACCAGATAGAGTCGTTTTGTCTGATTCCGGCCGCCCACTTCCAGTCCTCGCTAATTCTTGTGAAGCTTTTGACTTTATTCCAGCCCTTCCAAAGGGAGCACACGAGATTGGAGCCTTTCGGGTAGACAGGGATCGGGGAGAATAGCAGGGTCATGATGTCGAGATTCTTCCAGTTTGGGAGCCCCAAGAGAGCCAACTCATTCTTGTTTCTGAAGATCAGCTTGGCCCACGAGGCCTCCCTATTGCACCAAGCCTTAATCATCCATTTGGCTGCTAGTTTGTTAGCCATACACCCAATGTCCAGGATACCAAGCCCCCCGCAATCTCTGGGGCTAGTGCAGATGGCCCATTTGATTTTAGGCACCCCCCTTCTGTTGTGATCGCCCGTCCAAAGAAAGTTTCTACAAATACTATTCAATTTGGACAGGCCTTGCTCATTCGGTCTCCAGCAGGAAAGGAAGTAGATGGTAGAGGAGAGGAGGAACGTGTTGATAACCATCGCACGCCCAGCAAGATTGATTTGCATACCTTTCCAATAGTTAAGCTTGTTTTCGAGTTTGGCCAACACCCAGTTCCATCGCTGCTCCATAGAGACACCAAACCCCAGAGGGATTCCAAGAAGACGAAAGATTTGGCCCTGCGGAATGATTTGACAGCCATGACCAATGAGAAGGCCAGGATGATGTCCCACTATGGCCCTAAAGGCGGTCTTAGAGTGGTTGATTTTGGATCCAGAGGCCTCACAAAAGGTAGCAAGACACCTCCAGAAAGTCTCCAGGCTGGTATTATCATTGTGAACGAACGCGTTCATATCATCGGCAAATAGTCTCATGATGATTTGACTGTGGTCGTGAGGCAGCCGGAGGCCTTTGATATTGCCAGCCTCCACATGATGCGCTACAAGTCTGCTCAGCCCCTCAGTGGCGATGGCAAAAAGAAGGGGGGCCAGAGGGCACCCTTGTCTAATAGATCTTCTAAGATGGATCGCCTTCGACAGTTTGCCGTTTACGTTAATTTGGGTCGTTGCGTTTCCAAGGAGGGTCGCGATCATCTTGGTGAATTTCTGACTACATCCGAGATCTTGAAGCGACTGTAGAATATAGTCCCATTCTAGTCTGTCGTAGGCTTTGTCGAAGTCGATCTTGAGGAAAACCACATCTTGATTGGACTCATTTGCAAATTGAATACCTTCCCAAATATCCATAACGGTTTCCAGGATAGACCTGCCCTTGATGAAGCCTTTTTGGTCCTCACAAAGCCAAGATCTCAGATGGCACGAGATTCTGTTGGCAAGGACTTTGGCGAAGATCTTGTATCCTGTTTGGAGCATCGTAATAGGCCGCCAGTTCTCGATTCTGTTCTTTTCCCCCTTCTTGTGAACCAGCTTGATAACTCCATTATTTAGACAAGAAGGAAGAGCACCAAACTTTAGCGCTTCTTGCCAAACCATCCGAAGAGGGGTGGCAACCACCAGCTTGAAGGACTTAAAGAACTCGTTGGTGAGTCCGTCGGGTCCCGGGCTTTTACCGAGAGGTAGGGCATCAATGACCTCAATGATTTCTGAATCAGAGATCGGGGCATGAAGCAGGGAATGGAGGTTGGGTGGTATCCTCCGAGGGGAAACCCTAGAAATTGCGGCCATACAGTCCCTTCTATGGGGTGAGAGGGGGTTCGAGGTTCCCAGGAGTCTCGTGAAGTGCCCTTCGATGATGCCAAAATTGTCTTCTTCCGAATTGCATACATTGCCGTGTGGATCTAGCAGTAGGGGGATCGAATCTCGGTTGTGTTTCCTTTTAAGGATACGGCACATCTCCTTGGTGGGTTTGTCGGCTTTGCCAGCCCACCACTCCTTGAAGAAAATTTGCAAGTTTTTCCTTTGTATTTCTTCCTCGTATCTCAACACCGCTCTGATTTTTCAGAGACCTTTCTGGGCTTGATGTTTTCCTTTGTTCACTTCCTCCTCGAGCCGCCAGAGTCTGTGGTAAAGAGCCTCCCTACGAGCCCGCCGCACACTCTCGAGCATCTTCTTAGTTCTGATCATGATCTTACGAGACTTGTCGACCGCACTTCTCCAGCACTTGGCTGGGGCCAAGCCAGAGGCGAACGGCACCTTCCACACATCGGCAATTTCTTGATGGACCGAGGGGAGAGAGAAGGTGGTTGCGTTGGCATGGAACCACGGGGCTTTGCGGATCTTGTTGGAAGGTTGAAAGGTGATAACGATCGGGTAGTGATCAGAGATAGTGAGGTCGGTGCGTTGCGTGATGGTAGGGTGGCCCCACAGATGAGTAAAACTCTGAGAGATGTAGCATCTGTCAAGTCTAGCTTTCCTCAGGTCCTCGCCCGCTTGGAGATTCGACCAAGAAAAGCCATTCAAGTCTTTGAATTCAACCAAATCCAAGTGAAGTTTGGTCATGTCCCACGTTTCTTTCTCCCGACTGTCGATGACCCTGCCCTTGCCCATCCATCTGTCCGTAGGGTCCTCCACCATGTTGAAGTCTCCACATATAAGCACGTTGTGGGGAAGCGAGTCTAAGGAGGCCCAAGTGTTCAGTCTCTCCAAATCCCCATTAGGGGCGTACAGAGAAACCATAGTAACACAAAGAGGAGCACCAAAAGAAACAGCAATCCACCGGTGACTTACATCTTCAATGGAGTTCTCCAGCTTTTCGAACCAGAGTTGTTTAATACCGATAACCGTTCCTCCAGACCCCCGTTGGTGCTTCGTTGGGATCCACACATGGGTCGAGGAGACTTGTCTGAGCCGTTTTTGGAGATCTTCTCCGTCAATTTTAATCTCTTGAATACATATAAAGTCTGGGTTTAAGCTATTGTCGCGAAGCCATTGACCAATGATGGTCGCTCTTGAGGGGTCGGTTAGCCCTCGAGCATTTAGCGAGATGACAATCATTTTTGCATTGATCCCTCTTTGCGGGAGGGAGCTTTGTCCTTTCTTCTCTTGACTTCGTCTTTCTTTTTCGCTGGGATCTAATCCCGACTTAGAAGTCGGTTCTCGTAGGGGCTTTTCCAGGGTAGCTCCAAAGGCTGTTTTCCTTTGCGGGATGTCCCTTGCTGGGGAGACTTGGGCCCCGTGCTCGGCACCGTTTCCGGGATCGTCGATCCAATGATGGAACTTTCACTATCCATGTTGTCTTCGTTACTAGTGGTGAAGCCATCTTCTTTGCTTGTAGTGTAACCCTCCTGGGGGGTTTCTTTATTGTCATGGATCTCCAGGGCTTTGTCGTAGGTGTCTATCTCAAGTAGCTTCCCACCTGGGTAGTCGAGCTCATTGATCTCCTTTTCTAGATTGCAATACAAATTGCTGTAGGGGTTAGGCGGCAGGTTGTTTCTCTCACCGTTGGCCCTAGGGCTTCTTTTCCTTCTTCTTCTAACTTCCATAAAGCCATCAGCATCAGCTTGTGGATTAAGGAGGCCCTTGCCTGCCCCTTCCTTGGTCGAGTGGGCCAAATCGCCAACATTGTCTTGAGCGGTTTTGGAGGCTTCTTGAAAGCGCTTGTTTTTTTGCCTGAGAGGGCAATCTTTGATCCTGTGACCTTGCTGGCCACAACGAAAGCACGCGTTGGGAAGGTTTTTGTAAGTGAGGTCCTGTTCCCAAACATCTCCTTCGCCCATGTCCACTTTGATCATTGAGGGAAGCGGCGAACTGAGGTCGGCCTCGACGCAGATTTGGGGGTGCCACCTAGCATTGAACGAGTGTCTTGCACCTTCATAGATGAGACCACCAACGTCTTCGCGTGAAGCCAGCGGCTTGCCGATAGGAGAGACAATGTCCCCACACGAAGTTGTACAAGAAGTAAGGAAGGTTAGGGAGCTCAACCCAAAGAGGGTACCGAAGCGACTTCGATTTGTCGGGAGTAAAGTCCGGGGACCATCTGAATAGGCACAGGGTCGCCCGACCGAACTGCCAGGTGCCAACGCTAAGGGCTTGGAACACCATCTCTTCATTTTCAAAGACAAGCAGCATGTGGTTCGCTGGTAAGAACTGACATTTGCTAACAATTAGTCCTCGCGGGAACCACTCTTTTCGAAGCCATTGTCGCACAGTTTCGAGCGGGGGCCTAGGGCCGAACACTTGGCCGACGAGGCAAACATTCTTGAGCTCCTCCTGAGCCGACAGAACTGCGGGTCTACTGAGGGAAACAATGGGGGATTCAAAACTTTCGGATGTCCCAGGGGCGGCACACGACCCCCCCTCCAGTAGAGTGGCCAGGAAATCGGTCTCCCTAGGGGGAGGGGCCCGGTTACTTTTGACGAGAGAGGAGGAAGCCACATCCATGGCCGAAAGGAGGTAGCACCCACCTACGCTCCTTGAAATTACTATTGCATTGAGAGACTTCAACCCACAAGCGGGGAGACTAGGTCATTGCAGGAAATAGGAAGCCCTCCACTTTTTCGAATCTTTACTCTTACTCTTTTTTCTACTTTTCTTTTTCCTTTTTTTTCTTTTTCTCTTCTCTTTTTTTTTTTTTCTTTTTTTTTTCTCCTCTCTTTTCGAAGGGTTACCCCCCTCTTTTTTTCTTCTTCTTCTTTTTTTTTTAGACTTACGAACGAGAAAATTAACCTCCTGACGGAGTGAATACTACTGCTCTTGCGTCAAAGTAACTACTGCAGTTAGGAAGACAACCACGTGGCAGAGAGCGACAAGGGACCCGGTCAAGCGGAAGGAGAAAACTATCAATCGTCAAGGCAAGGAAAACCGCTAAACCGTCAATCGTGCAAAAGGCGGGCCTCGGGAGCTCTGCAAACCGTCAGTCGCCAATGCGATGTCGATCGTGCGCCGTCATCAGTCGCGATGGATGAAATCCCTCAGTCGGTCGCCACCAAACTCTCGAAGACACCCAGTCAGTCGCGCAGAGGGGGGTTGCACTCCAGATGAGCGCCTGTTAAGTGGGCCATAAGTGCCTGCCATCCCACAGTCGCGCCGCGACGGACGCTCCGGCCGCACCCCCGACGCTTTTATCAATCGTGGCTTCAATCAATCGGATCCCGCCAGTCGAACGAAACCCAGTCGATCGTGAAAAACCACGCGATGGACACACTCCAGTCAATCAGTCGTTGACCCGC
>MU261689.1:0-82500 GCA_020310875.1 Ceratopteris richardii
ATGCATATGTATACAAGCTTGTATACATATGCATTCATGCTTGTATACATATGCACTCATGCATGTATGTATGCATATGCATGCATGTATGCATATGCATGCTTGTATGCATATGCATGCTTGTATACCCGGCATTCATGCTTGTATGTATGCATATGAATACATGTATGCATATGCATACATGTATGCATGCTTGTATGTATGCATATGCATACATGCATGCATATGCATACATGCATGCATATGCATACATGCTTGCATATGCATACAACATGCATATGCATACATACAAGCATGCATATGCATACATACATGCATACATACAAGCATGCAATGCATACATACATGCATATGCATACATACATGCATATGCATACATACATGCATATGCATACATACATGCATATGCATACATGTATGTATGCATGTAAATATGCATATGCATGCATGTACGCATATGCATGCATGTATGCATATGCATGCATGTATGCATATGCATGCATGTATGTATATGTATTCATGTATGCATGTGCATTCATGTATGCATATGTATAAATGCTTGTATACATATGCATTCATGCATGTATGTATGCATATGCATGCATGTATGCATATGCATGCATGTATGCATATGCATGCATGTATGCATATGCATGCATGTATGCATATGCATGCTTGTATGCATATGCATGCTTGTATGCATATGCATACTAGTATACGCGGGCATTCATGCTTGTATGTATGCATATGCATACATGTATGCATGCTTGTATGTATGCATATGCAATTCATGTATGCATATGCATTCATGTATGCATATGCATTCATGTATGCATATGCATGCGTGTATGCATATGCATGCATGTATGCATATGCATGCATGTATGCATATGCATGCTTGTATGTATGCATGTATGTATGCATATGCATGCATGTATGTATGCATATGCATGCATGTATGCATATGCATGCATGTATGTATATGTATTCATGTATGCATATGCATTCATGTATGCATATGTATACATGCTTGTATACATATGCATTCATGGTTGTATACATATGCATTCATGCATGCATGTATGCATACGCATGCATGTATGCATACACATGCATGTATGGATATGCATGATAGTATGCATATGCATGCTTGTATACGCGACCATTCATGTTTGTATGTATGCATATGCATACATGTATGCATGCTTGTATGCATATGCATTCATGTATGCATATGCATTCATGTATCATATGCATTCATGTATGCATATGCATTCACGTATGTATATGCATGAATGTCTACATATGCATGCATGTATGCATATGCATGCTTGTATGTATGCATGTATGTATGCATATGCATGCATGTATGCATATGCATGCTTGTATGTATGCATGTATGTATGCACATGCATGCATGTATGCATATGCATGCATGTATGTATGCACATGCATGCATGTAAGCATATGCATGCATGTATGTATATGTATTCATGTATGCATATGCCTTGTATGCATATGCATTGTATGCATATGCATTCATGTATGCATATGCATTCATATATGCATGCATTCATGTATGCATGCATGTATGCATTCATATATGCGTGCATGTATGCATGAATGTATATGCATATGCATTCATGTATGCCTGCATGTATGCATTCATGTATGCGTGCATGTATGCATGAATGTATATGCGTATGCATTCATGTATATGCATATGCATTCATGTATGCATATGCATTCATGTATGCATGCTTGTATACATATGCATTCATGTATACATATGCATGTGTGTATGCATATGTATTATGTATGTGTATATGCATATGCATTGTGTATGTGTGTATGTGTATGTGTATGCATATGCATGTGTATGTGTGTATTCATATGCTTGTGTGTATGCATATGCATGTGTGTGTTTTATAGTTTATACATATGTGAGTGTATATGTATATGTATATATCTCTCCCTCTCTCTCTCTCTCAATCGAAAACAAAACTAAAGAGAGAAGATATAAGAAAAGCAAAAACATAAAGAAACAAATAATAGTGATATATCTCTCACTTACATCGATGTAAATGTTTGAATCAAGGTTGTGAAAATCCACTTGAATTTCTTCTTCGTCGAATTTCCAAAGATTTGATCCCAAAAATCTCTTGCAAAACTAAAGAGAGAAGATATTAGAAAAGCAAAAACATAAAGAAAGAAAAAAGAGTGGTACAATATGTGCGATCTACTTACCAAATCATCAGATCTATAAAAATAGAGGTGTGCTTAGAGAGAGAGAGGGAAGGAGAGGGAGAGAGAGAGAGAGAAAGAGAATTGTTTGAATCAAGGTCCTCAAAATCCACTTGAAGTTCTTATTTGTTGAATTTCCAAAGATTTGATACCAAAATCTCTTGCAAAACCAAACAGATTACATATTAGTAAAGCAAAAACATAAAGAAAGAAGAAAGAGTGCTACAATATGTGCGATCTACTTACCAAAACTTCCGATCTATAAAGATAGGGGTATATTTAGAGAGAGAGAGGGAAGGAGGGAGAGAGAGGGAGGGAGAGAGAGGGAGAGAGAGTGAGAGAAAGGGAGAGAGAGAGAGAGAGAGAGAGAGAGAGAGAGAGAGAGAGAGAGAGAGAGAGAGAGAGAGAGAGAGAGAGAGAGAGAGAGAGAGAGAGAGAGAAGGAGAGAGAGAGAGAGAGAGAGAGAGAGAGAGAGAGTGAGAGAGAGGGAGGGAGAGAGAGAGAGAGGGTGACAAACAGAGATTTTCTATTGGTGCGCGCAAACCCAGGAGAAGATCTAGATTCAAAACGCTCAGAATGAGGAATTTTGGTTTTGGGCCCAGTTAAAAAGAGGCTATCGGTATAAGCATCGGTTAAGGGTCGGTCATTCCAGCAAATTACCGACGCTTATACCGAAGCTGTCTTTCTGAGGCAAAGCGGCTTTCCCAAATTGTTTGAGGGTCATACCGACGCCGACAGCTAAGCTTCGGTATACTGACCGTCGGAATTCCCTCGATATGTTGTAGTGGCCATCCAAATCTCAATAACAAGCTCATTCAGTTTTTAGTAGAAGGTTTTGAATGCTATTGGTTAAGAATTGGGCCAATGTACAAACATCTAAGTTACATGTTTTGGTAAACCTTACTAAAACTTCATTCCTCGAAATCGAATTCAAGTGAATCCATAGAGAGCTCTCAGAAGCTTGAAATAGAAAGAGAATTCACACATTTTGATACGTCCATGCACAAGTGGTGCCCAGAGATGTACCAAGAAAGAAATTTGGATAGGGATATTCAAGATCCACCCTCTTCATTAAGTCCCAAAACATAACTAAGAATTAGCAAAATGGGCAACAATGTTTTTGAGTCCACCCTTGTGATTATTTCCATACTGTGCATAAGAGTGAAATTATCAATTGACAAGTTCGATGAGTTCTTAAATGATTGTAGCAAGGATTAGACCACACTTGGATTCCCATATTTTTAGGTCTACAAAAGCAAAAAATAAGAGAGATGACAACCATGCTCCTTAGCGTCGACCATGGGAATGGGACATTTTTATATCTTGAATCATATTTTTCAGGCATGAAAATGTTCTCCAAGATTGTAAGAGTAGCAAGGCATGGTTCAAGGCCATTTAAATATCAATAACAAGCGCATTTAGGTTTTATTACAAGGTTTTGAGGAGTATTGCTTAGAACTGAGCCAATGTAGAAGCATCTAAGCTAGATGATTTGGTAAACCTTAGTAAAACTTCATTCTTCCAAAGAGAATTCAAGTGAATGTATAGAGAGTTCTCAGAATTTTGAAATAATTGAAGAATCCATACATTTTGATAGGTCTATGCACAAGTGGTGCCCCAAAAAAGATCCAAGATAGAAATTTGGAAAGGGATATTCAAGATGCACCCTCTTCACTAAGCCCTAAAATAGAACCAAGAATTAGCAAAATGGGCAACTATGGTTTTGAGTCCACCCTTGTTATTATTTCCATACTTCACACTAGAGTGACCATATCAAGTGAAAAGTTCAATGAGGTTTAAAATGATTTGGGTAAGGATTAGACCACACTTGGATTTCCCTATTCTTAGATCTGGTCTAAGATTCAATCCCTTTTTTATCAAAAGCAACAAATCAGAGAGATCACAACCATGCTTCTCAGTTTGGACATGGAATTAGGACATATTTATAACCTGAATCATATTTCTCAGGCATGAAAATGTTCTTCAAGGTGGTGAGAGATTAAATAGGTAGCATGAACAAGGTTCAAGTCAAGATAACATAAGGATCTTCTAAAAGTATGAGACAAGCTAAGAGCGTAGCCTAGTGGTCACGTGTCATGAATGGGAAGGAGTAGATCCTACGCTCAATGGAGGTAGGGAGCATGGGGAGAGTGTTTTTTTTTTCCAAGAGCTTTATAGCCTTCTAGAATCATCCACTTGGGTTAACTTGAGTTAATTGGAGTACATTAGGACATAATTACAATCGTGAATAATCATCCAATTAATTACAGTAGTGAACAACCGCTTAGGGGAAGGAGAGAGGCACAAGGACCAAGATCATGAAGACTGAGACTTTGTGACAACCATATTGTTTGAGTATTGCAATAATTATGCAATATCTATCTAAATTAATGATGTATCCATCACTCGGTAACTAGGCTTAAAATGGGGTTTTTGTCATGGACAAATGTTGTGTTTGAATTTACTATTGAAAAATAAAACCACCATGAAGGATAATCCTATTGTTTCAATATTTCAATAATTATGTAGTATCTATCTAAATTATTGATGTATCCATCAGACTGTAGAATAGGGTTGCTGCGATAGAACAAATGCATGCTTGAATTTATTTTAGGTAAGTACAAACATCATGAAGGATAATCCATACATAGTGAGTGATAATAAGGAGATTGTGTTGTCTTTCACCAAAGAACTTAGTGAAGAGGAATCAAAACACATCGCAGTTCTTGATATGGAGAAACAATAATAAGTTCGTATAAATCCTTTTGGTATGAGCTTTTTGCAATTCAGACAAGTATCTAGTTGCTGCTAGTTTACTTTACTTGGTTTCCTTCTATTGTTGGAAATCCTTTTACGTTGCTTCTATCCTTGCAATCATTTGACGGTACTATAATCTAATCCTTTTGTTTGCCCCAAGACATGGTGTAGCTCCTGTTCCATCTTCGACGAGTTTTTCATGGTTCTGTTGAATCCACATGAATAGTCCTGGATCATTATTTCTGCACATTGTTTAGATTCTTGATGTCTTCGGAGAAAGATGAATCACATTCTCTATCGTTGTTCTTATAAGTTAAATAGATATCTTTATCTTGTGTTTGATGTCTTTTGTTTGTTTGATGCGTGTAAAGCCTGGCCTTCTTTGCAGACCATCGGCGGAAACAGAAACAGAAGTGGATTGGTGTTTGCACATTCATCACGATTGCTATCAAATTTTGTAGACAACGACTGACCGGCTGCATGATTTACCTTATCGCCGTAACAGATGAAGGCTCAGCTTGGCCTTCATTGGTGATGGTCGGCACAAATAGTAGTGGATCGATCTGAGTAATAAAGGACGTTTCACCTTTCTTAATCTCGCCTCCTTTGTTATCTGCTGCAACAGATGAAGCCATAGCCTGGACTTCATTCAAAAGTGTCGGCATGAGCAATAATGGATCTTTCTCCACACATTTAGTATTGTTCTTCTCAATTTCTCCACGTATTCTTTGGGCTCCTCCATCATTGCTATTTATAACTAAGGATACAACGGGTAAGCCTCGGTCTTTTCTCTTTTCTCCACTAGATAAACCCTTCATCTCACCTTTGATCTCTCGACAAGGACACCGGAAAAGGCCCTTTTTTGTCCCGATTTCCTTCTGTCGTCGTGATTCTCTGTTCTAGCGTCAATGAAACTGAAGAAGAGTCGCATAACCATCGATTTCATGAAATTTCGGCCTATGAGTTTTGCGTTGAAGATGACAATTAAGTGGAATCCTTTCTTGAGAGGGTGGTGTAATGGTTGGCCTCAAGGTTAAGCCTAGCTTTTTTCAATCATTCCGGTTGTACCCAATGGGTGGTTCCCTTGACTTTGATCATCCACTCATTGCGTTGTACCCAATGGGTGGTGCCCTTGACTTTGATCATCCAATGAATGTAGCCAATGGTTGTACGACAGATTGGGTTATACCCAATCGTTGTATGACCCATTGGGTTATACCCAATGGGTGGTGCCCTTCACTCCCATCATCCACTTGATTCTTTTGCACTAGCCATGGGGTCCCACATCAAGTTTCACTACAACATTTGAGGGGCATATCAACGCTGTATATACCGACGGTCACACTCGGCGTCGGTATGGGCTTCGGAAAATGTCACTTAGAGATACCGACGGTCAAGTGACCATCGGTATGACCGTTTTAAACGGATCATCGGTGTGGCATATACTGACGCATATACCGACGCCCACACCGACGCATATACCGGTGGCGAGTTTTAAACATACCGCGAACCCGAGAGCAAAATTTCACATTTTTTCGCGTGTTTGAGTACGTTGGTCTTCTATCAAACTTGCACGCGCGAATCGAATTGCAACCTGCATTGTCTTGTGCACACACACAAGGTGCGTAGCTCAGGATATTCATAAAATAAGCACCTGCTATCAATTTCACTATCACCTACAACACTGCTACTCTGTAATTTGCAGTTTTGGTGACCTTGCACTAAGAATCTGAACCTGAGTTCTTCTACAAAGTTGTAGCTATCTTTTCAATCTACAAGTAGCAAGTTGAATCATCGCATTCCGAGCTATAGAACTCAAGTTATGACACCAAAACCGACCTGTTGTCCTACTCAATGTAGATTCGCCTTCTACAATTCTCTGCGTTTTTCGAATTTTCGGCACTTCAGAAGTCCGAACCAGGTTCTGCACACTTCTGTGAAGTTGTAGCGATTTGTGTTAGCTACGCACAGAACTTTAAAACGTATGAATCCAAGCTTCCTAGCTGGAGTTATGACTGAAATACTAAACAGCTGTAGAGATGCCGACCTACACTTCTACCCCTTCTGACCTAAGCTTCCATTGAAGCTTGTTGCACACCAGTCTTCAACATGCTCTGATACCAATGAAGGGCCTTGGTGTGCAGAACAAGAGGAGGAAGGAGGAGATGGAGGGAGAGAGAAGAGAGGAGAGACGTGCACAGATGCGTGGGAGCCTCGAAACCCACATAATGAACTCTCTTGAGGCAATGCTCTATATATGATGTATATATATGAATATGGGGGTAAGGTCACATGACCCTTACATCCCCAACACATTACGCTTTGACGACAATGATTCAAAAGAGGGACATACTTGTAAGTGATTGTTTTATTCTCTATTGATAGAGAGAGAAGGAGAGAGAGAAAGAGAGAGAGAGAGAGAGAGAGAGAGAGAGAGAGAGAGAGAGAGAGAGAGAGAGAAGAGAGAGGGAGTGAGAGATAAAGAATAATGAAAGAAAGGAAGATAGAGATAGGAAAATAGAGCATACATACACACACACATACACACATACACACATACATACACACATATTTACACATTTACACATGCATACATACACACATACATGTACACACATGCATGCTTACATACACACACCTATACACACATGCATGCTTACATACATACACACATACACACACATATAAATTTACACACATGCATACATACACACACATGCATACACACATACATACACATACATATATACACATATGCATACATATACATACACACACATATACACACATACATACACACACACACACATATATACACACATATACACACATGCATCCATACATACATACACATATACACACATGCATGCATACACACATATACACATATACACAGACATACATACACACACATGCACACACACATACATACACACACATATATACACACATGCATGCATACAATATATACACACATACACATACACACACATGCATGCATACATATACACACATACACATACACACACATGTATACACATGCATACATACACACACATATGTACACATGCAATATACATACACATACATACACACATGCACACATACACACATATACACACATGCATGTATACATACACACACATACACATACACACACATATATACACATGCATACACATACACACATACACACACATGCATGCATACATACACACACATACACACACATGCACAAACATGCATGCATACATACACACACATACACATACACACACATGTATACACATGCATACATACACACACATATGTACACATGCATACATACACACACATATATACACACATGCATGTATACATACACACACACATGTACACACATACATACATACACACAGATATGTACATACATACTCATATACTCACACATGCATACATAGACACACATACACATATACACACATGCATACATTCACACACACACACACATACACACATAAGCTAGTGTTTTAATTAATATATATAATGAAATATATAATTTTTTTATTCTAAAGTTTTTTTTACATCAAATATATAAAAATAGGATTAAGATTTGTATGCTATTTACACATACATACACATACACATATAATATATATATACATTTATATACAAATGTATATAGAAATATACATATTTTAGGTCTAGATATTTAAGATTAGGGTTTTAGGGTTTAGGAATACATATAACTCAATTATATTTATATTAAGAAAAAATATAGAGAAAAAGAAAAAAAAATTCTGAATATATAAATAAATAAATATATATATATAAAATATGATTAGGGTATTAGGATTAGGGGTTTAGATTTTTATAGGTGTTTAAATATTTAGGTTTTAGTATCTCAGATTTAAGTCTAAGTCGTTCTTATTAGGGTTTTAGGGTTTTAATACATAGATAACATACATACACAAACACACATATACATATAATACATACATACATGTAGATACACATGCATACAAAAATATACATATTTTAGATTTAAATCTTGAAGATTAGGGTTTTACGGTTTTAACACCTACATAACATATATGCACACATACACATGCACATATAATACATATATACATGTATATACACATGTATACAGAAATATACATATTTTAGGTCTGGATCTTTAAAATTAGGTTTTAGGGTTTAGACACACACACACACACACACACACACACACACACACATATATATATATATATATATATATATATATATATATATATATATATATATATATATATATATATATATATATATATATATACACACATATATATATATATATATATATATATATATATATATATATATATATATATATATATATATATATATATATATATATATATATATATATATATATATATATATATATATAGAAATAAAAGTAGATGAGATTCGCATCAGTGGACTTGCTGAAATGGATAAAGAACGGCAAGATCATATATATATATATATATATATATATATATATATATATATATATATATATATATATATATATATATATATATATATATATATATATATATATATATATATATGTATATATATATATATATATATATATATATATATATATATATATATATATATATATATATAACTCAATTATATTTATATTAAGAAAAAATATAGAGAAAAATAAGAAAAAAAATCTGAATATATATATAAGAAATATGATTAGGGTTTTAGGATTAGGGATTTAGATTTTTATAGGTCTAGATATTCAAGATTAGGGTTTTAGGATTTAGGCATACATATAACTCAATTATATTTATATTAAGAAAAAATATAGAGAAAAATAAGAAAAAAATCTGAATATATAAATAAATATATAATATAAATATAATTAGGGTTTTAGGATTAGGGGTTTAGATTTTTATAGGTCTAGATATTTAAGATTAGGGTTCTAGGGTTTAAGCATACATATAACTCAATTATATTTATATTAAGAAAAAATATAGAGATAAATAAGAAAAAAACTGAATATATATATATATATATATATATATATATATATATATATATATATATATATATATATATATATATATATATTATGATTAGGGTTTTAGGATTAGGGGTTTAGATTTTTATAGGTGTTTAAGTATTTAGGTTTTAGTATTTCAGATCTAACTCTAACTCTTTTTGATTAGGGTTTTAGTGTTTTAATATGTAGATAACATATATACACAAACACACATATACATATAATACATACATACATGTAGATACACATGCATACAAAAATATACATATTTTAGATTTAAATCTTTAAGATTAGGGTTTTAGGGTTTTAACACCTACATAACATATATGCACACATACACATGCACATATAATACATATATACATGTATATACACATGTATACAGAAATATACATATTTTAGGTCTAGAACTTTAAGATTAGGGTTTTAGGGTTTAGACATGTATATAACTCAATTATATTTATAGCAAGAGAAAATATAAAGAAAAATAAGAAAAAAAATCTGAATATATAAATAAATATATATATAAAATATGATTAGGGTTTTAGGATTAGGGGTTAGATTTTTATAGGCGTTTAAGTATTTAAGTTTTAGTATTTCAGATTTAAGTCTAAATCTTTAAGATTAGGGTTTTAGAGTTGTAACACCTACATACCATATATACACGCATACACATACACATACACATATAATGCATATATACATGTAGATACACATGCATACAAAAATATAAATATTTTAGATCTAGAATTTTAAGATTAGGGTTTTAATTAAATATATATAATTAAATATATAAAATTAAATATATATAAAAATAGGATTATGTAAGGAAAAATCTGAATAAATATAAAATAAGATAATTATATACATAAATAAATATAAAAAGAACTCGTGTTTTAAATATATTAATTAAATATATATAATTATATATATGAAATTAAATATATAAAAATAGGATTACATAAGAAAAAAATCTGAATATATAAATAAATATATATATAAAATAGGATAATTATATAGATAAATAAATATAAAAAGAATTAGTGTTTTAAAAAAATTAATTAAATATTTATAATTAAATATATAAAAATAGGATTAAGTAAGGAAAAAATCTGAATATCTAAATAAATATATATTTAAAATAATATAAATATATACATAAATAAATATAAAAATGACTAGTTTTTTAAGTAATTTAATTAAATATATATAATAAAATATATAAAAATAGGATTAATTAAGAAAAAAATTGGCTTGTATAAATAATATATATATATAAAGTAGGATAATTATACATGTTTTAGGTCTAAGTCATTTGGATTAGCGTTTTAGGGTTTTAACACCTACATAACATATATACATACATACACATATAGATTAGGATTTTAAAATTAGGGTTTTAAGTTTCTTTAGGTATTTAAGTATTTAGATTTAGTATTTCAGATTTAAGTCTTCAGAGTTAGACTTTTAGGTTTAATAAAAAAACAAATGTTCTAAAATGTCCATATTAAAGCAGATGGCTTCTTTGGATCCTAAAGAGAGAATGGTATGTCCTTGCACACAGTGCAAGTATCAAATTTATCGAAAACGACGGATTTGTAGTGCACATGTTAGAGAGTATGGATCCATTGATAGGAGTCGACCAGAAAACCTACGCTATCATTCGCATGGTCCCCCAGGTGAGCAGATGGACCCAAACGACATTGCATCGGTAACCTCTCGTGGACAAAAGAGAGCAAAAAAGGACTTAGACGTACAAGCAAGCACTAATAATATTACACAAAATGAACATATGGAAGAGATGCTTGAAGCATTTTATGAGATGGACGAAGATCATGATGGTGAAGAAGGTGTTGAGAGTTTCATGGACACAACAGAAATTCCATGATTAGAAGTTGATGAAGAATATGAAAACATGCGAAGATTAGCTCGTTTACCACTTTACAATGGAGCAAAGATATCTGTACTACGTGCTTCACTCGCGATGCTCAATCTGCAATCCATTTATGGATGGTTAGATAGTAGTGTCACTGAATTGTTCAGGTAAGTGGAGAACAAATTGGCTTTCATTGTTGTATTACAACAACTTCATTTACTAATATCATTTTAATTGCTTATTGCAGGCTTCTTAAAGATCAATTTTTGCAAGAGGGCAATGACATGCCTCCAACACGTGGAGATGCGAAAAAACTTTTACAATCCATTGGAATGGATTCTACTAAAATTCATGCTTGTTCGATTGATAGCATTCTCTTTCAGAATGAGTATGAGCATCTCCACGTATGTCCAAAGTGTGGAGCAAATAGATTTAGAGAAGACATTGTAGGGGAAGAAATCCCTGCAAAGGTTCTTCGCCACTTTCCTATCATTCCACGAATTAAGAACATGTTAAGATGCAAATCTATAGCTGAGTTAATGTCATCGCATACAAAGAGCAAGTCTACATATAATGTAATGTGAGTGCCTGCTGACTCTGATGCTTGGAAGCACATAGATTGTAAGTGGTCAGAGTTTGCTAGTGAGCCTTGGTCCATACGTCTAGGCCTAGCTATGGATGGAGTGAATCCATTTGGATTACGCAGTTCTTCATGGAGCACATGGTTTGTATGTTTGGTCAATTATAATATCCCACCATGGTTGGCCACAAAGAAAGGTCATTTATTATTAGCTCTTATTGTACCAAGTAAGTATAAGGTAAAAAACATGGATGTATATCTTGCACCACTTGTGGAAGAACTGCGCATTTTATGGGATGGGATTACTGTGCATGACATCTTTCAACTTATAAGAAGACGAGACGTGCGAGTGCAAGGCATACTTATGTGAACAATGCATGATTGGCTTGGTTATAGTGACAGAGCACGATGGTAATATTATCGCATGCTAATTATTTGAGTTCTTTTATTACAGAGCACGATGGGAGACAGTCCTCCGGTCACTCCACATTCCATGACAGAGGAGCAGTTTTTGGAGTTCATCTCTCAGGTTCCTCCTGCGTATATGATCGCTGCATCATAGTATTGGATCGCTTGTGGTAGCACTCCTCCCGGCCTCACTCCTGGCGGCCTTACTCCTGACATTCTCACTCCCGCTAGCCTCACTCTCGCCGGTGTCACTCCCGCCGGTGTCACTCCTGCCGATGTCACTCCTGCGGGTGGTGCTACTCCCGTAGGAGGTATATCTCCTAGCTTTATGACTCCACCACGACCATCTTTTTAGCCATCTCCTAGTGGGTCTACTAGTAGACATGTGCGTTCGACACCTCAGCGCTGTGGTCGTGATACGATAACAAGCTTGAAGATTTGAAGCATAACATTCAACTCAAAAACTTGGTAGCATGAATGCAGATTGGTGACTTCTATCCCTCATTAACTTCTTCACCATGTTTTGATAACTTGCATAATTTGCTCGAAATAATAAATTATCGATGATATAGGTCATTTGGTACTTGCTCATATCATTCTCATGCATGGTTGCAAAGATTTGACAAACATTGTGTGCAATTTTTGTGTTAAAACGATCGTGTATGGGATATGAAAGGGTGTTCATCTTCTAATCAGGTTTTATAAAGAGATGTTTCCATCATTTCATTGACTATCTCTATATATAATATGCAATGGCTGTGGTGCAATGTTTAAAAAGGTAAAAATATGTGCAGATGTGAGCATGTTGGCTCCACGTAATTTTTCTGTAGTGTGAAGATGAAGTATCTAATATTATATATATAGAGTATATGGAGAGTATTCATGTTTTATTTTTGACACATAAAGCAAACAGGTTACGTGGAGAGAAAAGGGGGGTCTTCCTTTCTTATGAGGGATCGTGGCTCAAGGAGCGGGGATTCTTACTTTTTTTTTGGGGCATTCCAAATCGAAGAGGACTCCGAGTCCTGAAGCTGAAAAAAACTCATGCGGTGCAGCATACTATGAAAAAGGAACAGATCTGAGAGTGTGGGGCTCATTTCGAAAGATCTCAAGTGGAAGTCCTGGCGAAGAAACGGAGTCAGAATAGATTAAAAGGAAACCTACTGAAAGGGGGAGAAGGATTGATGACAGTGGTGGGCAGATGCATCTGCAGAAATCGAGGGGAAACGGGTAGAGCTGAAGGGGGTGTCATCTAAAGCCTCAGAGGTAGATACAGGGATGGAGATGGAGCTTGAGCTCTCCTTCATGCAGAAACGTGAAGAAACGAAGAAGGGCAAATATCGCTCTCTTGTGGTGAAAAGACAGGCATAGACTCTGATGACAGAGGCCTCTCTTCACGTTTCGATGGAAGATACTTTGCTGCTGTAGGAATAAAAGAGAACACAAGAGCCGAAAAGGGAACCAGGGTCACTCGCCATCGAGGGAAGAGATAGCACAATAGAGCATCAGCATCGTTGCAGGGAAATGATCTGACAGAAGTTAAGAGAAAAAGGGGTTGCGCTCTCTCGGCACATAGGGGAAAGCTTATAGAGAGCATTCATATACTTGATCATGTGCAGCGATTTTAGTAGATGGAGAGAGAGTTGCGCAAGGAAGCTGCCAAATAGGAGGTTATGGTTGTAAGACATCGTGCTTAGTGAAGATTTCTACGATGTTTGGTGTGCTGATTGGAGCAGCAAACTGTTATAAAAACAATGGTGCACATCCGAAAGGCAAATTTTATTTATCAACCTGCTTCTAAAGAGTAAATTTTCTTCAGAGGTAAGCCTAAACGATAACATGTGAGGTTCTTATGAAATAGTTCACAAGACAACTGGTTTATTTCCTTGTGCGTTCATTCTGATGGTGACCGCTTCTATTTTGACTTTCCATATTTCAGTCGTCTAGTTTCCTTCAGCTTACCATTTTTCTGTTATGCCATGAGAAGTACCAGAAAAGGGTAGCGTTTGAAAGATTTTCTTTATGTAAATACGTGCTAAGTTTGAACTTAGGATGTTATGGTGACCAAGCATGAGAATTGTTTCTTATCCTTTTGTGCAAATTGCTCCAATGTGGCTGTAATCATCCGAAGCATGGTCCAAACTGTTGTAGATTGGCTGCTCTATCTAAACACAAAGAGATGAACCGCTGCTAATTAGAATAAATGGTACTTGCAAATACCTATGCGCAGAGATCTTATACCCTCAAGTTAGAGAATTGCTGATATGTTTTGAAACTTACAAATACGGTACATGAATGCTTTAATATCAAAACACTTTATTTCTTTTGTTATTTCGTGCTCGTCGTATGTTCTAATTAACAGTAAATGGCTCCTTCAAATATGTTTTGGATATGTTCTGTGTGAGATTGAAACCTATAACGGTACAAAGTCTGTGCGCAAATGATGGATAATGTGTCTACATTGTCCGTGTACATGAACTATCATAATTAGGATCAACTTTTGATATTCTGAATGTCCTTTTGTTTACAAGGACTTTGCATGTTGCCTTCTAAATAACGCAATGACTATATGAAACCTGAAATGCCGTGTGACTTAGGTTTGGTCTACTTTGTACACTAATGTGATCGGGCATTTGAACTCACATGTTCATCCTGCATTCGTATCTCTGAACGAACGGGAAGGAAGTAATGTGATCAAAATCTAGGGATAAAACAAAAAGAGAATGTAAGAAATGGAAAATAATTATGAAAAGTAATTTGGTCAAAGGAGATGAGGACAACTAGGAAATGACCCTTTTCACTCTAAACTCTTTCTAAAGAGCGAAATAACATCTGAATGATATTGCATACACCAAAAGCACCTCTTGTTCCGATCTGAGAAGTTTGCGTAACTTTCATCTAAGTTGTAAGCTAGATCCTTAAAGTGAATGTTTAAAGCAAGAATAACAAGAACGTGTTTACATCTTAATACAACTAAACTTCAGATAAGTTATGTCTCATGTAGTTTGTTCATTTATAATACCAAAGTACTCGAACACCTACTCGTATGCTCTTATGCATCAACAAGTTAAGTTTTTAGCTATCTACTCCTTCCTTCTTTCTATGAACCCCGCGACATACCTGGTGAACCCGACGTGAAAGGAGGAGAGTGTAGAGATCCTGATCTTAGTTTAAAGAGTGGTGCGGTTGAGTGAGCTCATTGTGCTTGATCATTTATGGGCGACGCAACGATGGATGTTATAACCCAACTCCTGCGCTTTCAGCAGGACGAGAAAAGACGGAGTGCCATTCAGGCATTTCATGAGCGAGTAATCAGAAGAAGTGGATATTTCAGTGGTAAAAATGTTACTCGTTTTTGTAAGGAATATGAATTGGAGGCACGATACCTTGGTACGGGTCTAACACCATTAAGTGACCAAGAATTAATAGACAATTTTGTATACGTTTTAGAATTGCATTTGCGTGACCGACTAGTTGTGGATGCACCTCGACTAGTTGTAGAAGGGCAAATAAGATGGTCACAATACAAGATGATACTCACAAGGATGTTTGCACTGGATGACGAAGATAAAGTGACTAGATCCACATTTCTAAAGTGGATACATAAACCAAAAGATCAATCCATTCTAGATATAAAAAGGGAGTTTGATCAGCAATTTGCGGACTTATCTGATTATGATAGGAGGGCTATAGATCAAGAAAAGGTATCCTTGTTTCTCCGGGCTATAGATTCGAAAGCTCGAGAAGAAATTTTTCCACAATTACAACAGGTAGGAACTGAGTCTGGTCTTACCGAAGACTGGGGTAATGTGGATGAAGCTGTTAGAGGATACATTGAAAAACAAAGAACTTTGTCTAAGTTCATGCAGAGCTGGCATGATGATATGCAAGAAGAACAAGCTCAGGCTGTTCAGCAACCTGTATAGAACCCTCAGGTAAACCTACCAACACCAAAGGATGTTGTGCCCACTAATACAATGGAAGATATGTTTAAAAAATTTAGTGACCTTACAATTCAAAGTATGAAGCAGATGATTGAATCTCAATCTTTACAAGCACCGGCACCTAAAAACCCAAAAGCTCCTGAAATTGAAAGATATATTTGGTATGACTCTTTGGAGCATAACAGATACTCGTGTGAGAGCTTCAAAGAAGCATTGGCAAAGAATTTGGTATTCGTTAAGGAAAAGATGATATATGACTCTAAGACTGGAGAAAAGGTAAACATTAACTTTGGTCGGGGAGGCATGAGAATATTCTTCCCTGGCACATGTGAAAACGTTGCTTCAACATCGCATACGTATGCATGTCAGGTAATTGACGAAAATAATGATATAGAACCGTGGTCTAAAGTGATAAAGTCCTTAGATCGCGGGAAGATGCATCATGAAATTTTAAAAACAGCCAGTAATGAAATCCGAGGGGTAAGTGGATGGAATGATCCTGTAGATACTCTCTCGGTTGTTACATATCTATGCTCTTCGGTAGAGCATGAAGCAGTAGTGGAAGAGAAACGAAGGAGAACCAATGAGGGTGAAGAGGAGAAAAGAAGAACTAGGCATCAAGTAGAAGCTTCACATGAACAACCTCAAATAGCAAACCAAAATCAACCAACACAAACAAACCAACCCACTCAAATAGATCCACCATCACAACCGACAATAATCCAACCAAATAAAATTCCGACTCAAGTTCAAATTCCTACTTCTGTTGAGATGCCAGTCCCTACCCACGATAATATTCCTCCTCAAGATCAAGAAATGCAACCTGTGAGAAAAGGACAAGGAAGAGTGAGAAATCCCTCATATATGCTAAAATCGCACATAGAGCTAGCCACAAATCTAAAACAAGTTCTCGAGAAAAGAGTGCTCGATAGTGTAATCGAATTTACACTCGGTGAGTTATTGGGGATAGCAAAAGGAGAATTTTTAGAAGTAATAATTGACCTCTTAAGAAGAAAACGGCAACCAATAGCTGACATGCAAGAGACTGAAAGAATGGATGAAGAGACTCCTGTTCATACTGTGCAAGCACAAGTACAAGAGCTAAAAAATGCACTTGAACCAATTGAGACTAATGTTCAACCATGCGTACATGAGGAAATATCCTTGGAGCGGAATCCTTCAGAAATAACTCCTTCGAGTTATTATACTAAAGATCATTGGGCTCGAGCCACAACTGAGACGTTGGTGAGATGAGAAAAAATTAGCACTCCAGTTGTCGCTCTTATTGATCACGGATCTGAAGTTAACTTGATGTCCAAAGATCTCTATATGAAGGGGAAATGGCCAATAGACATGCAGCCTGGTTGGAGAATTAAGGCTGCGAACTCGATGCCAGGTGAGTTGTTTGGTGCATGCCCGCAGGTTCTAGTTACAATTGGAGATGTTAGTGATTATGAAAGTTTTTTCGTGCAAGATCATTCTAGTTACTCGTTGATTTTAGGGCAGCCATATATTACTGCCTTAAGAATGGAAACAAGAGTCTTGGAAGATGGATCGGCCTATGCGCGAATCCGTAGTAAGGATGGAGAAAAGGCAGTCCAATTTATGACGATTTGTGTAGACCATATCAGGAATAGAACTTCTCTTCGGACAAGACCTATTCCTGAAGAATTCAAGGATCAAAGTTTTTAAAGGAAGCTTTCATAAGTCGGGACTATGAAAGCTTGAAAAGTGAAAAGATCCCGAATGTAAATATGTTTATATCAAGTTTCATAGCACTTTCTTCGACAAATTCATTTCAGTTTCGTATTTTTTCTGAGTTAAAAAAGTGGGAAAAACAATACATAGCAGATCTTCAAAGAAACTTTTATGGATGTAGAGTGCTTAACTTCGACGAGGAAATCTCCGGAGTCTTTGATGAGATATCTTTTGCAGACACATTGTTTGATCTGCAAGAGTTAATTCAGGGAAAAAGGAGTGATTATGTGATTCAAACGCACTCTATTTCCATGTATAAGGAAATAGCAAAGTTTGAGCAAGATGAAACAGGTAAAGAGGTCTTCGTTGAAACAAAATACAAAACAATTGATAAAAAGATAAAGCCAGTCGCAATTCCGCTTCCTGAAGATAGTAATAAACTTATGGATGGTGCAAAATCTCAGCCACCTCTCAGAGATAAAAGAAAAATAGGCCATGAATTCACTAAAGAAACACTCGAGCAAATTCAATTGGGGAAAGATGGTTTCCTCAGTGAAGAAGAGAAGAATGTATTCTCTCGGATGTTATTCAAGCATGGAAAGGCTTTCTCTTTCAATGCCCAAGAAATTGGATGTGTAGATCCATCTGTGGTGACACCTATGATAATTTTCACGATACCACATGTACCTTGGATTCTCAGACCAATTCCGGTACCAAAAGCTCATATTTCAAAGCTAATTGATCTGTTGAATGACAAGATTAGAATGGGGATTCTTGAGCCATCAAGTGCTCCTTATTCTAACCGTTGGTTTACTGTACCAAAGAAGAATGGCTCATTAAGATTTATCCAAGATCTACAGCCAGTGAATAAAGTGACAATTAGAAATATGGGAACTAGGCCTATTGTAGACGAGTATGCAGAAGCCTTTGCAGGAAGATCTATTTATTCAATGAGAGATTTACACTCTGGATATGATCAATTCCAGCTAACTCTCGAAAGCCGTGATTTGACGACTATGAGGACGCCACTTGGGCTTGTGCGCATGTGCACTTTGTCGCAAGGTGCCACGAACTCGGTGGCACATATGATGAATGGTATGCATAAAATTCTTAGGGATTTTATTCCACATCTGACTATGCCATTCACTGACGATGTCCCTATTAAAGACTGTGAAGAAAGAGATAGAGACGAGACTCTTGATGAGGATGGATGTAGGAATTTTGTTAAAAAGCACATAACTGATTGTGAATCCATTCTCAGTCGGCTGGAAGAGGTTCATTTGATATTGTCTGCTGAAAAATCAGTATTTGGAGTGCAAGAGGTTTTGATTGTAGGAAGTTTGTGTGGACCTAAAGGAAGGAAGCCATGTCCAAAGAAAGTAGATGCCATTCAACACATGAAAGAGGTCTGCTCCTCGATCACTGAAGTGAGGAGATTTCTTGGGGCATGTGTTTTCTATGTTGTATGGATTCCCCATTTTGCCCATATTGCTGACCCACTTTATCAATTGCTTAGGAAAGGGCAAAGATTTCAATGGAAAGATATCCATACTCAAGCTGTGAGAAAATTAAAGAAGGCACTTGCAGAAGCTCCACTGCTTAGAAAGGCTGATTATACTGATAATAAAGAAATTTATATCACCATAGATACGAGTCCGACAGGTATAGGTTGGGCGATTGGCCAAGAGGATGATGAAGGAAAAAGATATGCAATTTGTTTCGGAGCTAAAGTTCTAAATGTTTGCCAGAGAGGTTACCCTCAAATTAAGCGAGAGCTTTGGGGAATAGTGACTGTGCTAAAGAATGATAAAGAATATCTGATTGGGGCAAATGTGGTAGTGGAAACAGATTGTTTACCATTGTTGGGAATGATCGTGAATTGTTCCACTGCAGACATTGCCATGTTAAGATGGATAGCATACATTAAGTCACTAAACCCTGAGTTTGTTCATATAGCTGGAAGGAATAATGTGGTGGGTGATATGCTATCACGAGCTATATATGAAAATGAAGATTCGATGACTTCTAATGATGAAGAGATAGGTCTGGACTTTTATGCTTCACATGTACATAATTTGAGCCTAAATGAAGCATCTACTGGACTAAATAGAAAAGAGCCTAAGCGTCAAAATGAAAGGCTTGGGATTTGTACTGAGTCTTCAAGAGAAGTTCAAAGAAGCTTAGGAAGAGGAAAAGATAACAGATGGATAGAAGAAGAACCTTACAAGATTCAAATAGGAATAACAGAAAGATTTAATGAAGACGAATATGAAAATGAGTGGAAGGAAATCGGGAGATATTTAAGTATGAAGTGTCCTGATCTTAGTTGGAGCAAAGAAAAATTTTGTACCATTCGAAGAAAGTCAAGCAATTATTTCCGGAAAGATGGATTACTCTGGAAGCGAAGGATTGGAATAGGTAAGATGCCCCAGCGAGTTGTAGGTTGTGAAGAATCGAGAGGAAGGATTATGCGTGAAATGCATAGCTCACTATGGGCCGGTCATAAAGGCTTTCAAGGAACTTATGAAAAGATAAGGGAAAGATACTGGTGGCCTGGGATGTATGTGGATACCCAAAATTACGTAGCCACTTGTAAACCTTGCCAGATGTACTCCAATGTTAGACACAGAGATGAATTACATCCAACATATCCTCTTAATATTCACTATAAGTGGGTTGTTGATTTAGTTACAATGCCATTAGGGGTGCATCAGATGATCTACATTGTATTAGCAAGAGAAGACCTAACAAATCATGTTGAAGGAAGAGCTCTAAGGACGAAAACTACAAGCAATGTATGCAAGTTTCTATTAGAAGATGTGTTTAGTAGATTTGGTTATGTGGAGAAAATAGTTGCCGATAAAGGTGAGCTTGATGCTCAGGAAGCCAAAGACTTCTTTAAAAAATATGGAATTTGATTATCGCTCACCACTGCTTACAATCCCGAAGCTAATGGAAAAATTGAGCGTGGTCACCCACCAATTATTAAAGCTTTGGCTAAGGCTTGTGAGGGGAAAATAAAGAATTGGCCAAATTACCTTCCCTTTGCCCTTTCGGCAGACAGGATGACATACACTAGAACTACTCGATATATGCCAGCAGAACTGATGTATTGTCAAAAACCTATTTTGCCGACAGAGTCACATACTTTAGCATGGACTTCCTTGCCTTGGGAAGACGAGGTGTCAAGAGAAGATCTTCTAGCAGTGCGGATTCTTGAACTAGAGAGAGGAAGAAATCTGGTAGAATAAGCTGCATTTAAGCTTAGAGCTTCTAGAGAGAAAAATAAAGTTGCATTTGACAAGTCCCACAGGTTAAGGCCTAAAAGGTTGAAGGAAGGAGACTGGGTACTTGTCTATGATAGCTCATTGAATACTCAATATGAAGCTCGAAGAAAACTGGTTAAGAGATGGTTTGGTCCCTATGTGGTATGTAAAGTTTTTGATAATGGAACATACTCACTTAGAGAATTAGATGGGACCAAGTTAAAGGATTTTATTGCTGGAAAGAGAGTTAAGCTCTTTAAAAGAAGAGAGAATGAGAATTATGAGACGATAATAAATGAAGACGAAGAAGAGGGAAGTGAAGAGGAAGGAAGTGGAGATGATGAAGATGAAGACATCAATAAGAAAAATGATTAAAATAAATTATATCGTAAGATGATGTATATATATATATAAACATGTATATATATATGTATGTATATAATAAAACCATGTAGACAAATAACAAGATATGAATCCGTCTAGATGTAATAAATAAGTAAAGCAACAAATAAATTAAATGTATGTGTTTTACTTATTCATGACATTCTATTAATACTAATTTTTGTTCCTTGCAGGGTACTGACAGATATTTGTGATCAGGTTATTAATAGGAAGTCTTTTAGGTTTGATTGGACTGTTTAACTATCTTAGGATCTCGAATGGACAGTGAAGATTCCAATGATACATCCATTCCTGAGGGTAGCATTCCTGAAAGATTTAGAGAGACGTCAAGGAGTGTGCCTGAAGGGAGAACCTTAGATAGTTCTTTCATATCAACTTACTTGCTCCCTACACCTGAAAATGAAGAAAGAATTCCTATAGAAGAGTTTGTTAAAGATCGTATCACTAGGGAGACCTTGATCTCATCATCAAATGAAGGAAGTGTGCTCAGGTATCGAAGGGCACGAACATATGGAGAAGATGACACTTCAGATGACCGTGAGTCATATATGGAAGTGGACCCAACAGCACTTCTTGTATATAGTCGTGACTTAGCAGAATATGCAGAACTCTTACAACAGCTTGCCTTGTTCCGTAGGGAACGTGAAGGGGGTGAGACGTCTTAAAGATAAATTAAAATGTTGTATTAAAGATATGTGTAAATAATGTTTATTTTGAATCAAGTTAGGTTTTTTTTTTATGAAGAATAAAGTCAGGAAAGATCCTCGGAGATCGGCAAGAAAACAAATACCAATGTATATAAATAAAGCCAGGTAATATTTTCCTTTTTGAATAACTGTGTTTATATAGATTCATGTGAAATAAGCCTCTGATTTATGCAGGATGACCAAGTTCAAGTTTTTTCTAAAGAAAGAATGATTAAAGGCGACAAGCTCGAGCGACTTCTGATTTTATACTGGTGAGATGTTATTGTTTCAGTTTCTTTTCCTCTCATGTATATATGTGTATGTATGTATATATATATCCATATGAAAAGACTACATGGGTTGGGCATATAACATGAAAATAAATGCATAATTAAGAAAAATTAAGTAGAACAAAAATCTCGTGCCACTAATTAGATTACATGTAATGTATAAGGACCAGGATTATATGAGTAAGATTAGAAGATGGACTAGAACTTTCGAGAGCAAGACCTAGGAAGGTGAAGGGAAGACCTAGACTAAGTATCTGTATAAAGTAGTGTTTACGAGCACTTGATGAGTGAGACACTTCGACTTCTACTCTTGATCTCTCATCTGACCTAATCTTCAGACAGATTATATCTTGAGAAAAGAATTATTATACCAGCCAGCTATCTATGTGTATGTGTATGTGTTGTTGGGTGCTGCGATGAGCTAGTAGGCGGGTGGAACTACCTTGGTCGGGTGATCAGGGCCACGAGCTGACGCTAGTTGTGTCGTATGGCCTAACCTACATGTTGTTACGCGCTCATACGGGTTGATAGGCGGGTGGAGTCACTCTGACCGGGTGGTCAGAGCCACGAGCTGACGTTGATTTTGTATGAGGCTGACATTGTGAATCGTGCGCTATGTCGGGTCGGTAGATGGGTGGTCTAAACCTGGCCCGGTGGTCAGGTCCACGAGTTGCATCCGATTTCGACATAGGCCGAAAAGTGTGGAAAAATAAATAAATAAAAATAAAAGCAAAGATATAAAGGTTGAGCTGGGATAAAGAATTAAAATAAAGAAAAACAGAATAAAAATATGAGAAAAATAAGAAAAGGGTCTGATGGGGGTTCAGATGATAGAAGATCAATAGGGAAGCCAGAAGTGAGTTTCATAAATCGAGTTAGTGAAGACTGGTATATGCAAATGCTTCGGATAGGCTACTAGATCTGACCGGGTCAAGTTAACGAGAGAGCTAAGAAGTTTTCGATTTACTCATATGATTTCTAGTCTAAGTGCATTAGTGTATTCTGATATGTTGTATGAGATGTTTTTGTCTACCCTCTTCTCTTAATGTATGCCAAGTTCAATGTGTTTTCAGCTTTCACGCATCAAGTTAAAATTTTCTTTAAGTCTTGTTTATATGCTATGACTACTTGATCCTTGCTTGTGTTTGATGTTATGTATGCAAGTTGGTGCATCCAGAGGATGCACAGGTTCAGAGGGGGTGGATGTGGTCGTGATACGATAACAAGCTTGAAGATTTGAAGCATAACATTCAACTCAAAAACTTGGTAGCATGAATGCAGATTGGTGATTTCTATCCCTCATTAACTTCTTCACCATGTTTTGATAACTTGCATAATTTGCTTGAAATAATAAATTATCGATGATATAGGTCATTTGGTACTTGCTCATATCATTCTCATGCATGGCTGCAAAGATTTGACAAACATTGTGTGCAATTTTTGTGTTAAAACGATCGTGTATGGGATATGAAAGGGTGTTCATCTTCTAATCAGGTTTTATAAACAGATGTTTCCATCATTTCATTGACTATCTCTATATATAATATGCAATGGCTGTGGTGCAATGTTTAAAAAGGTAAAAATATGTGCAGATGTGAGCATGTTGGCTCCACGTAATTTTTCTGTAGTGTGAAGATGAAGTATCTAATATTATATATATAGAGTATATGGAGAGTATTCATGTTTTATTTTTGACACATAAAGCAAACAGGTTACGTGGAGAGAAAAGGGGGGTCTTCCTTTCTTATGAGGGATCGTGGCTCAAGGAGCGGGGATTCTTACTTTTTTTTTGGGGCATTCCAAATCGAAGGGGACTCCGAGTCCTGAAGCTGAAAAAAGATCATGCGGTGCAGCATACTATGAAAAAGGAACAGATCTGAGAGTGTGGGGCTCATTTTGAAAGATCTCAAGTGGAAGTCCTGGCGAAGAAACGGAGTCAGAATAGATTAAAAGGAAACCTACTGAAAGGGGGAGAAGGATTGATGACAGTGGTGGGCAGATGCATCTACAGAGATCAAGGGGAAACAGGTAGAGCTGAAGGGGGTGTCATCTAAAGCCTCAGAGGCAGATACAGGGATGAAGATGGAGCTTGAGCTCTCCTTCATGCAGAAACGTGAAGAAACGAAGAAGGGCAAATATCGCTCTCTTGTGGTGAAAAGACAGGCATAGACTCTGATGACAGAGGCCTCTCTTCACGTTTCGATGGAAGATACTTTGCTGCTGTAGGAATAAAAGAGAACACAAGAGCCGAAAAGGGAACCAGGGTCACTCGCCATCGAGGGAAGAGATAGCACAATAGAGCATCAGCATCGTTGCAGGGAAATGATCTGACAGCAGTTAAGAGAAAAAGGGGTTGCGCTCTCTCTGCACAGAGGGGAAAGCTTATAGAGAGCATTCGTATACTTGATCATGTGCAGCGATTTTAGTAGATGGAGAGAGAGTTGTGCAAGGAAGCTGCCAAATAGGATGTTATGGTTGTAAGACATCGTGCTTAGTGAAGATTTCTACGATGTTTGGTGTGCTGATTGGAGCAGCAAACTGTTATAAAAACAATGGCGCACATCCGAAAGGCAAATTTTATTTATCAACCTGCTTCGAAAGAGTAAATTTTCTTCAGAGGTAAGCCTAAACGATAACATGTGAGGTTCTTGTGAAATAGTTCACAAGACAACTGGTTTATTTCCTTGTGCGTTCATTCTGATGGTGACCGCTTCTATTTTGACTTTCCATATTTCAGTCGTCTAGTTTCCTTCAGCTTACCATTTTTCTGTTATGCCATGAGAAGTACCAGAAAAGGGTAGCGTTTGAAAGATTTTCTTTATGTAAATACGTGCTAAGTTTGAACTTAGGATGTTATGGTGACCAAGCATGAGAATTGTTTCTTATCCTTTTGTGCAAATTGCTCCAATGTGGCTGTAATCATCCGAAGCATGGTCCAAACTGTTGTAGATTGGCTGCTCTATCTAAACACAAAGAGATGAACCGCTGCTAATTAGAATAAATGGTACTTGCAAATACCTATGCGCAGAGATCTTATACCCTCAAGTTAGAGAATTGCTGATATGTTTTGAAACTTACAAATACGGTACATGAATTCTTCAATATCAAAACATTTTATTTCTTTTGTTATTTCGTGCTCGTCGTATGTTCTAATTAACAGTAAATGGCTCCTTCAAATATGTTTTGGATATGTTCTGTGTGAGATTGAAACCTATAACGGTACAAAGTCTGTGCGCAAATGATGGATAATGTGTCTACATTGTCCATGTACATGAACTATCATAATTAAGATCAACTTTTGATATTCTGAATGTCCTTTTGTTTACAAGGACTTTGCATGTTGCCTTCTAAATAACGCAATGACTATATGAAACCTGAAATGCCGTGTGACTTAGGTTTGGTCTACTTTGTACACTAATGTGATCGGGCATTTGAACTCACATGTTCATCCTGCATTCGTATCTCTGAACGAACGGGAAGGAAGTAATGTGATCAAAATCTAGGGATAAAACAAAAAGAGAATGTAAGAAATGGAAAATAATTATGAAAAGTAATCTGGTCAAAGAAGGAGATGAGGACAATTGGGAAATGACCCTTTTCACTCTAAACGCTTTCTAAAGAGCGAAATAACATCTGAATGATATTGCATACACCAAAAACACCTCTTGTTCCGATCTGAGAAGTTTGCATAACTTTCATCTAAGTTGTAAGCTAGATCCTTAAAGTGAATGTTTAAAGCAAGAATAACAAGAACGTGTTTACATCTTAATACAACTAAACTTCAGATAAGTTATGTCTCGTGTAGTTTGTTCATTTATAATACCAAAGTACTCGAACACCTACTCGTATGCTCTTATGCATCAACAAGTTAAGTTTTTAGCTATCTACTCCTCCCTTCTTTCTATGGACCCCGCGACAACGCGGTATAGGTTCTGGCCCGTCTCGTAGATCGAGGTCACGCTCTGGAGCAGGAGGTTCTAGGAGGTGGCAATGGGTCGTCCTCCAACACGAACGGAGGAGTCTTACGGATATAGTCATGGGTTGATTGCACTATTGGAGGACTTGGAGGGACGCAGTGCGGTAGTTTCATGGGTGCATTTGCGATGAGGTAATTAAGTTATAAACTTGGTTTTTACTTGTTGTTTGTAATTTTCATGTGAATTTATCTCATCCCATTAATGTTCTTTGTTGCAGGACTGTTGATATGGAACATTCTTTGCATATGTATGGCAGTGGAACACCAATATTTTGTATTTGATTTTCATATGGCAATGCATTGCTTTGCCACATTTTGTAAAAGCATCATATATGACAGTGGTTTGCCACACTCTTGTACATGCTTCGTTATTGAAATATATAACTTCTTTTGCACATGGTTCATGGTTTATTCTGATGATCTCTTTTGTGTCCAATAATACTCTGTTTCATGAAATCATATTTCAGTTGTCATTAGAGTACACATCACATGTACTCGGTTTTTTTTGGGCAGAGTGTATTGTATTTTGTTAAGCAACATCATGATAATGTTGCTGTAGCAAAAGACAATACACTCTACCCAAAAAAAATTTTACAGGTATGGTCGTCGGTATACGCGATCGTACTCCCACTAATGTCATCGGAATAAGCGTCGATACACCCAGCAGGCGACGGTATGCCCAACAGAGCCCTCAGTATAGGCGACGGTATGGGCGCCTGTATTACCGACGCATATACTGGTGCATATACCGATGCATATACCGATGCTTATATCGACGCATATACCGATGCTTTGGTACCAATGCGCACACCGACCTTTACACCGGCGTCACAGCAAATAAAGCCGCATTCATTTTCCTCGGTAAAAACCTCGGTATACCATCAATCTGTTGTAGTGTTTACACATTTCTCATTATCAATAATGTGGTTTTGATTGTTGGAGGGTTGGTTAATACATTCGTAGTCTCCTTCTTAAAGGAATCTCCCCCTCCATGCTCCTCTTATGGAAACAAATAAAGGAGGATCAAAACGAGATCAATGGCACCAATACTGCCAATCACTTCTTCATGCCAGTGTACACTCCAACACCGATATAAGGAGAAATTTCATAAACTAAGAATGGTCATGTGTACTAGGTAGTTGTAATAATAAAGAAAGAGGATTTCAAACCTTTTGTGTACATGTTCGAATGGTGTGTGGTACCTATCTATCTATTTGTGGTGGTGGCGGTGGTGGTGGTCTATGTGTGTGTTTTCTTGTAGTGTCATCAAACTTAGTCATCTAGTTATTGAGCAATGGTATAGTACTCTTGAGTGCTCATGAGTTATGTGTTGTTTTCCAATGACATTTTAAAGGTCCTAAGATTCCCTCATGGTTTATCTTCAAGCTCTTCTTTAGTGGACCTTCAAGCCATCCATAGACATTAAATCTCTACTTGGCTCATGAATAGCGATGCCTGTTTGAACTTCCCATCGTGACATGGATGGATAGCAATCCTTGCTGGCCATTATATGGATCGATAATTTGATGACACGGAAAAGTACATTCGTCTTGAATGAAGGCAAACAAAATAGACACATAAGCTTATTCCATTCATATTTGTGCAGGGCGTGCATAGAATAATGTTGTGTATCCCTCTCCATATCTTACTTTTTCTTGAGTAGAAGTAGATTCTTGTTCTCGTTATATAGAGTGTCCTAAGTGCTATTCCTTGTATATTTTGATATCCACAATGGTTTTGTAGTTCTTCTTTTATCACTCTCGCAAAGGCTCTTCATGGTATAAGAAGTTCAACTAAATTTTTATAGTGTCTTATCTTTGCAAATGCTCTATAGTGCCTCCACCATCTTTGTGGGGCTCTTGCATTGGGAGGAATGTAAGGTTCTAGTCATTGAGCTCTACAACGTGCTTAACAATTATTTTAGAGTACAAACTTAGATTGGAATAACACTTATGTGCTCCACAATTCTAGAAGCCTTGGAAAGGTTTGCTGATTGGTTGTTTGATAGTGGTGCATCTAAGAACATTACTTCTTGCCACATTACTTATTTATGTTCAAGGCATAGGAACTCTTGTTCTAAAGACTCACAGTTGAAAGGCATACCAGCTTATAGAACTCTTGTTTCTTCTTGATCTTTCCAAGAATATATATATATATATATATATATATATATATATATATATATATATATATATATATATATATATATATATATATATATATGCATTGTTAAAAAATCATTTGAATAGCGTATTTAATTTGAGTGAGTGCATTATTTATAATAGAAATAGAGAAATTTTATTTTCTTGAGCACTTTATAAAATGTGTTTTTCTTCAATATGCATCATACTTAGAAGACTTGTCCATCTATGAATGTTGAAGAGAATTTTTTGTTTATTATCTGTTGAATGTACAAATCTTGTTTATGATTTCTCTACTAATCATTATGTGAATGTTTATAATGTGGATCTTGCAACTCATCTATCCTCAAAGAGTTCTTACATATCTTGTACTACCATCAATCTTTTGCATGAATCACTTCCACTTGTTTCTTCTTTTGTACTCCTATTTCACAATTTCCTACATTTTTACGTGAACCTCTTCAAGGAATAAAAGGAAGGAATGTATATCTGATTTTTGATATATCTAATGAATATCTATTTTATGTTTTTATAAGAAAAGATAGGAATATTCGAAGACAGAAAACGAAGAAGAAATTGACCATCAGGTCTCAGTTATTGAGAGATATACATAGTTCTTTATGAAGTTTGTTCTATGTCTTCCTTAGAAGATGGTGGACACAATCCTTTGACGAATCTAATTTCAAGCTAGAAGATTGTGAAAGAAATCCCGAGTATTTTAATTCAAGCCAACTTCAACATTAGTAATAGAAATATCTTCATCAAGTGCAGATTATATATTCACATACATAAGTCCCAAGATCTATGGAACTTGAATCTCATACTTAGGTTTTATCTTTAGACTTGAAATCGTAGCAAAAGACTCATACTTGAACCCATAGTTTTTGGGAAAGAGAAAACTAGAAGGATATATGAGATCTTTCTAAAGTCTTTTCGGTTTGTTCTTTCTACTTACAAAGTTTGAGAAGCTATAATTTAGAATGGAATTCAAAATTTAGGATATGAATCGCTAGGAAATTATTGGGTATTTAGAACAAGTGGAAAATGCATGAATATAAATTTTGCATTTTGGGATTAGTATTCTACAATCATTGTGATTATACTCATGGTTCATTTTACTCTTACACATCTCTTTTATGTTCAGCTATGTGTTTTGCTTTATCAAATATTTTTTTGATTGCTAGTCATCTGAACCCTGAAACAGAAACCACGAGAATACATGTCACATGTAATTGGTTTTGTTTTGGGTAGAGTGTATTATTTTTTGCTACATAAGAGCATGATAATAATACTGCAGCAAGAGAAAATACACTTTGCCCAAAAAAACATACTCTGCCCACTTAAACCTCAAACCATGGGCAACAGTACTTACATTTTGTGGATTGTATATCCAAAAGGTGTACAACTCCTTAAAGATACTCCTAAGATTTTAAATATCAAAAGCATGAGGGGATGCTTAGATTGAGTGCTAGGGGAGATCTCTAAAGACATACCTAGGGTAATCTATTTTAATCAAAAGATAGAGAAATGAGATCTTAAGATAAAGACTCAATATCTATCGCTTTCATTTGATCAACAAGACATGATGAGGCTTGGAATATTATTATCCAAGTTATTGCAGCTAGAACTAGTATAAACTTTTCAAGAGTAGCAAGGCAAATTGAAAAGCTCCACATTTGTAGATCATATGCTACTTGGCCACACTAGTGTTGGTACAAATGTACAAGCCTTCACATTCGGCTTAGCATGGAAAATTATATGTGGAAGCATTTGAGGATTCATATGAACCATAGCTTGTACTTACTTGATCATTTACCATTGTAAAAGGTTTATACCTTGAGAGAATCTTGTAAAATCCAAAATATCATGGATTTAGGAAGAACAATAGCTACGAGTTTTAATGAGAGAATAACTCCTAGATAAAGGGAAACACTTTTTAGTTGGAGCCCAGTTTGAATTCAAATTCAACCTCGGAAGAACTTCTTATAAAAGGTTGTTGTAAATCTTGCGGCCTTGTGGCCTCATCTTGGAGCTCATCTCTTGACCATCTATAGATTTTGAGTAGCTTACACAATAGGTTACTCATTCCACCATCATTGAACATCATTTCAATGCCAATGATCTTGTATAATCATGTGTTAATATCCATATAGCTCATTGATTATTTCTTTCTACTTCTCTGTTATGACTACTCAGAACAATGAACTTTGTCTGATCATATCTCACTGAGTCCTCAACCGTTTTGCATGATCTATAGCTTGTTAGAACCAAATTGAAGTCTTCTTTGTGGTAAAAGAAATCTCAAAGCATTTGGTTCAACTCTCTAGGAGTCAGCTAGGGTGAGTCATCTCCAAACGAGAAACTTAGTCAAAGACTACAACAAAGGAATATTCGAGGAGTCAGCGAGGGTGGGTCATCTCCATCTGGACACCTAAGAGTTCAAGGAAGAAAAATCCTAATGCTAGATGAATGTGGGTGCCTAACACATGCTTATATGCACAACTTTCCACAGAAAATCCTTTTGAGGTAGTGCTCACATGCACTCACCCAACATGCACCAAGATTAAAACATGTCATCACAACATAAGCAGATGCATCTATACCTAGGAGTAATTGGAAATGGGTACCTAAAAAGTCCTAAATATAGGTAGAGTCATCTTTGAAACCCTTAACTATAATTACTAGAAAAATCTATAATCCCATAAGGGTAGTGTGGAAAGTTAAGTTCGATACTAAACCACATGACTCAACATTGTAAATGAATTGTACACCCTTAGGTGCATGCAAAGTTACTTGCATTTCCAGAGTATGCATTCAAGTCATAACTAGCCCTACTAACTCTCGACTTCACAACACAAGCACACATCATGCTCGTATTGCATGGGGAAGAAGGTCGCAAATGCTCTTTGTGGCAATAATAATCCGGCTCATTTCTTATAGCACATTCATGTGACATTAGTGACCTCTATCATCATGGTTGAGGCAAGTACAAATTCTCAGCTGATTGACATTGATATTTTTCAAGTATCTAAACTCCCTACTGAGAGGCCAATTGAATTTCAGCATGTGAGGCAGATAGCCATTCAAGATCCCCTTGCTTGATGCACAAAAAATGTAAACATACATTCATACTAGTTCAATGAGATTCTAGGACCAATTGATTATGCAAGTTATATCTTTGAATCTTAATGCGAGTTCCACAAAATTTGGGGTGGGTTTCAATTCTTCTCATGAGAGTTCGAACAACTCCAAAATACTCCAAAACTCCAAGGAATTTTGAAATTGGCAAGAGTACATGACTACTTTTCGGAGCAATCACCCAAACCTGAGTTTTTGAGATGTTATTATCTTGTGTCTACATTACAAGCTAGCACTATGAAGGATCCATGTGGAACATTTGTAATCCCTTCTCTATGAAACAGGAATGAAATGAAAAAGTTCAAACTCACCCTGAACTTGGTTCAAGTTCTCAACATGCAAGATTATCATATTCCATTGGATAAGGAAGGTTTAGTGCTTGAGAACTTGAAATTCAAGGACATGGCCATGATGAAACCAAACTTATCAATGCCAATTAGGATCTCCATGCAACATTTTGCTTTTCTAGGGTGGGACCGCTTCACCTAGCCCTTCACGAAGATTTTGTTTAGTTTGTAATTAGAGACAACTACATGATTAACGATCAATCTTTCTTTCTAGATTATTGACCAATTGTATACAACTAACAATACATGGTTTCATAAATCGATACTAAATGAATGTTATGCAATCATGCATATAGTCTATAATCACTTGGGTAAGCTTGAGTTGACCCAAGTATAATAGTACTTAGCTCGAGTGTCTAGTGCACGTAATGTGTGTAGACTTCAATCAACTAGGACACTTGGTAAGTGGAGCTCCACTTACAGTTACACATGGGATTGAGGAGGCTGAACATGCATATGTGGACCCGAGTTAGATCTAGATGCCATCCTCTATTCAAGATTCAATATGATGGTCGAAAAGGTGGATATTCACATGTCATTTGTCACATGTGTGCTAGGTAGCTTGTAATAATAAAGAAAGTGGGTTCTAAATTTTTTGCGTACAGGCTAGAAATCTTTGTGGTACCTATCTATCTATTGGTGGTGGTGATGGTGGTATGTGTGTGTGTGTGTTTGTTTTCTTGTGGTGTCATCTATCTCGACGGGACTATTATTGAGTAATGGGATCACCTTGAATGCACATGTGCTATTTGTTTCTTTTAAATGAAATTTTATTGTCCTTAATATTACCTCATGGCTGATCTTCAAGCTTTCTTTTAGTGGACCTTCAAGCCATTTAAAGAACTTTGTACTATCTCTATCTTAAAAAGAAATTTAAGTGAATTGGTCCAGATTCCCTGATGAAGGATTTTCCATAAGAGCATGGACTTTTTGAATTCTATGAGAGGGTTCCAGATACCCAAGAACTTTATATCCCACCACAGTTGTTTCCACGACAAGCACTACTTCTTGTTGAGGTTGACTTGATAATCAATCTTTCCTTTGATATTCAAGATTTTTGTTAGGAAATTTCCATTGTTCCATTTGAAACCCAATAGGAACTATGAGTCATGCCCCATCAGAAGATGGACTTTCGAACGGTCCCACGCAAGGCATTTTCTTTGTAAAATATTTCATTCTTAATAGGTAATGTTGATGCTAGGATCAATATCCTCGAAGTTGATCCATTAGTTGGTGTCTTATTTCTAGAGATCTCTCCATTTTTTGAAACCTTCGTTCTAGAGCCTCTTGGCGCTTTGGATGTTCCAAGATTCCATGTTCCTGATGCCATGGATCGAAATCGAGATAGAGTCATTCTGTTTGATATCGGAAGCCCACTTCCAATCTTCACTAATTCTTATGAAGCTTTAGACTTTATTCCAAATCTTCCATAGGGGGGCATACTAGATTCAAGCCTTTTGGAAAAACCAAGATCGCAAAGGGTCAGAATATCAAGATTCTTCCAATTCGGCAATCCCACAAAAGTCAATGCATTATTGTTTCTGAAGATCAATTCGGATCAAGCAGTCTCCCTGTTGCACCATGCCTTAATCATGCATTTTGTCGCAAGTTTTTTAGCCATGCACCGAATTTCTAGAATACCAAGGCCCCCACTATCCCTTTGGCTTCTGCAGATAGACCATTTGATTTTAGGCAGGCCCCTCCTATTGTGGTCTCCCGTCCAAAGGAAGTTTCTGCAAATACTTTCCAGTTTGGACAACTCTTATGCTTTCAGTCTCCAACAAGAGAGAAAGTAGACAGTCGATGAAATGAGGAATGTGTTAATAACCATTGCATGACTCGTGAGATTGATTCCACCGCTACTCCAACAAGATACCAAATCCCAAGGGAATCCCAAGAAGCCAAAAATTTTGGTCTAGCGGAATGTTTTGGTAGCCATGTTTAGGCTGGATCCTGACAATAGCTCTGAAAGCAATCTTTGAGTGGTTGATTTTAGATCCCGAGGCTTCTTAGAAAGTATCCAAGCACCTCTAAAATGTTTCTAGGCTTGTACCCTCATTGTGGAAAAAGGCATTCAGCAAAAAGTCTCATGGTTATCTGGCCATGGTTACGGGTCAACAAGAGGCCCTTGATATTAGTAGCTTCCACCTATTGTTCCACCAGCCGGCTAAGCCATGCTCTGGCAAAGAGAAGGGGAGCGAATGGGCACCCTTGTCTAATCAATGATTTTAATTTGATTGCCTTTGAAAGTTGGTCATTAACACTAATTTGAGTTGATGTGTTTTCCCATAGGGTCGAGATCATCTTGGTGAATTTTTTGTTGCAACCAAGATCTTTAAGCGATTGCTAAATATAGTCCCATTCCAACCTGTCATAAGTTTTGTCAAAGTTGATCTTGAGGAAAACTGCATCTTGTCTTGACTCCTTTGTGAAGTCGAGACCTTCCCAAATATCAATTATGGCTTTCAAAATTGACCTGCCTTTGATGAAACTGTTTTGATCCTCGCTTAGACAAGCTCTCAGATGGCCGTAAATTCTGTTGGCAATAACTTTACCAATGATCTTATATCTCGTTTGAAGCATCGTAATTGGATGCCAATTCTCAACTGTGTTCTTTCCCCCTTTTTTGTGGATTAACTTGATGATGCCATTGTTGAGACAAGTCAGAAGTGCACCAAACTCGAGCGGCTCTTGCCAAGCGAAATGAAGAGGGATGCCAATCACCAACTTGAAGGACTTAAAGAACTCATTGGTGAACCCGTCTCGCCTAGGGCTTTTCCCACTAGGAAGGGCTTCAATGACTTCAATGATTTCTTCATCTGGGATAGGGTCGTAAAGCATGGATCAAAGATTGTGTGGGATCCTATGAGAGGATACCCTAGAGATGGCCGCCATGCAATCCCATCTATGAGGGGAGAGGGGAGGGAGTCTCATAAAATGTTCTTCAATGATTCTGAGATTTTCTTGTTTTGTATTGCATACATCACCATTTGAATCGAGAAATAGGGGGATCGAGTCTCTATTTTGTTTCCTTTTAAGAATGTTGCACATCTCTTTGGTGGGATTGTCGGCTTTGCCAGCCCACCACTCCTTAAACAATATTTGGAAATTTTTCATTTGAATTTCTTCCTCATATCTCAACAATGCTTGGATTCTACGTAGAACCTTCTAGGATTGAGCTTTTCCTTTGTTCACTTTCTCCTCAAGTCTCGAGAGTCTATGATATAGAGCTTCTCTACATGCAAGCTATGGGAGCAATTTGTGACGGTTGGTGGATCAAGTCAACCATCTCGCTAACAGTGCACGCTAGTTGCTAATTGGAGCAAGCTCAGGTGCAAATTAAACTCAAAGTAAGTAGACAAAACAAGTTTACTTTCAGAAGAGTTGGTCTTTGATTCATGCTTGGTCAACCTTCCTGTTTAATAGCTCAAATTCAACTTCAAAGATGATTTAAATAGTTCAACTTCAACAAGCATTTCATTAAGAAAATCATGATTTAAATCAACAAAGAGCTTAAATCTTCAATTCTTTGCTAAATACAATTAGCATATTCAATATAACTGATTAGGAACTTGGCTTCTTCTCATGCATTCATATGCCCTCAAGGAAAACATGTAAGTTCACAACTTTATGTTGATACTTTGCAATGAAGGACTAGGCTAAGCAAATAAATATATGGTTGACCGTCATAGTGTTGAAGCAAATAAACATATATATATATATATATATATATATATATATATATATATATATATATATATATATATATATATATATATATATATATATTATAGCATATACCACAAAGTCTCTTATCCAGTTTATGCGCTGAAGTAAAATGAACATCGAATGCTTTCTCGCACTCGAAGTGGACAAAGAAGCGTACAACAGTACAATCAGTAATAGATTGGTCACAAAGCATATAAAATATCTTATCTTTTGTATTAGCACATTTTACAAAATGCATTTGTGTATCGTAGATATCTATGAATCCGCATCGTGTGCTCAATATATGATTTTTATTGGATCATATTTTCATTCTCAGCAAGATTCAACCGCATTCTATACTTGTATACTATTCAAATCCTCCGAGCACGTTAAATATACAAGATAAATTCAACCACAAAACGCCTACACAAATCGACTTTATACACCATTTGCCTTTATCATTACGAGGCTTACCATGCAATCTTCAATACTTCCCACATGTATGAGACCTTCAAACATTGCCTGAAAAATTCAAGGTCAAACTTTTAATGTTACAAGAGATCCATAGTCAGACTTTGTATATCCTATGCCCTGATGACATTTTTTGTGTGTGAACTTGGAGTAGATGGGGAAGAAACACTCTCTGGTAAACGAAAACATTAACAGTCACTACAAGTCTTTATTTCAATTTCCATACTCTCATCGTAATTCAAGATTGCAAGCACTTGATTAATTATTCTTTTTCATTGAGACACTACTAGTGTAAAATTGTGATGCCTTTCTTTATGTGCAAAGTAGAAACTGCATCATATTAGTTGCTGGTAAAGTATTCAGAAAGTATTCAGAAAGTGCATGCTTCCTAGCTACAGTGATCAAGTAGAGCATAGCGCACAGATAGCGTTCATTAACTATGGAAAATAAACAATAAATTGACTATAGAGCATAGCGCATAGAGCATAACACTCTCTGGTAAAGTATTCAAAAAGTGCATGCTTCCTAGCTACAGTGATCAAGTAGAGCATAGCGCACAGATAGCGTTAATTAACTATGGAAAATAAACAATAAATTGACTATAGAGCATAGCGCACAGATAGCGTTTTTGTTCTTGTTGGAATTGCAGCGAAAAATTTTGTTAAAAATGGCGTAGAATTAAATACAGATTATGGTGGAAAATGATAAGAAAAGGATGAATCATGGAGTTTTAAGTAGTAGTAATTTAGTCGTCGCAGAACAAAGCATATACACTTTGGTCACAGGTCACTATTAAGAAAAAAACTTCCCTTTCAAAGTCCGTAATCAGTGAACTATATGCACATATAAGTGTAGTCTTTGCAGATGAAAATCTGAGAAGCGTTGTTGGAGGCATCAACAATCACAGAATTTAGTTGCATCCATCAAAATCCTCTCATAGGTATACATAAAAATTGAGGTGTGAGCAGAGCCTAGAGAATAGAAGCCTATGAAGATTATCGTGCAGAATCACAAAAACATGATGTCATCAGATATCGATGCCCATATGTCTTTGATTCTCTCTTCTAGTAGCACCAGTCTGAAGGTCATCTCGATGATCCGCCTCTCAGATCATGTGCGCTAATCCTCTTTCTGAATTGCAATACACAAAGCTAAACAAGCTTCCCCTTCTCATGCATATACTAATGGTGGCAGCGACTTCTAAAACTTATGCTAATATAAAACTGTCGTATGCAACGTTACTCTCATGAATCAGTCGGCTTGACCATAATGATACCATATGCAGTCATTTGAAGAAAACGATCAAATAAACTACAACATATATAACGCTGGATAAGTATCGTGGATTTACTAAATCAAAGTTTGAGGTCAGAAAAATGAATCGACGATTATGCAGGATTTAACATAATATAAAGAATCATTAAAGTAATTCCGAAATAAAATAAGAAATCACCATTGCCTGATTTGATAACAGGCATCCATCGAAAAGAGAAATGAAGCTACGCGTATATGGCTCACTCATCCTCTGATCTTTCCTTCAATCCTCGGACTTATCGGCCTTCAGCAATCATCCAAATGATCATCCAAATGATGGATTTTATGGATCATTGCACACGCAGTTAGAATTAAAATCAGTGAAAAAGACTGTAAAACTATATTATAGTATGTCATCGAGTTATCATTTAATGATGTACTGAAACATCAGAGTGAAGAAGCATACCAAAAGTATCACAATAAATAATCAACTTTACTTCAGAATTCAAGAGCAAATGGACATAGCTCATGCATATTCAAACCTTTAGCAGATCATTTAACATTATCAAAGTCACTGCACTGCAGATCAAACGGAAAAGAAAACTCGACAACTTGTGCCAAGAAGTTATCATCACAAGAGAATCTCCAATCTGCGCCAGTTTAGTCAAGTTATAAATGGAGCGCAGCAACATCTTCGCCTTCTTCACGAGATCAACAGTAACTCATAGCGTGGAGATGATGACATTATTGAAGATTGTTGTAAGAGCGATATGTCGAGGTCAGAATTGTACAGCGATGGTGACAAAAGGTTGTTACAGGAAATTAGAAGAGCAGCGAGAATTCACGAGAGCACTGCCCGTATATTGCCAGAAATACAACCAATCGTTGATAGCGCCGTAAACCTTTTCTTTTAGCGTAGCCTTCTCATGATTTTCTTATACGTACAACCAATCGTTGATAGCGCCATAAACCTTTTATGTGCTACTTCAATGAAGGCTTTCACAATACAACTTCTGAGTTTTCTTTGTCAAATGAACCGCCTTCTGATCTTCCCCTAGGCAATCATTTCAAATCTGCCTTCTGATGATGACTGAAGCCAGAAAGAGCTCCCCCTTGGTCGTGATCAGAGCGAGAGAGAGCCCCCTTCATTGCTGCATGTGCCCCCTTTAAATAGCGATCCAATTCATGCCGGTCCTCCTTTTTTTATGGCAATCGGCCGTCCATTCTTTTCATGCGCACGCCATGCAGATGTCTTGTTTTCCTTCTGTGAACTCCTCCCATGCAGATGATGTTACATTTCTTTTTTAAGATCGACTGCTAAAACTCTATATTTAGAGTTTCTCTCAAAAGTGCTTTATGCCAAAAGATGATGTCAAAAATTATTAATAACATGATCGTTTGACACATCATTATCACTTGAACCATTGACATAATAAAATCAACAGATCCTCACCGAGTTGGCTCATTATTCCTTCATAATGTCTTCATGGTTTGCTATCGTACAAGTCAACTATATCATTTGCACCAAGATCTTGTTCATCAATTATTTTGGGAGAGAGAAAACTTTTCGACATTCACCCCCATCAAACTTGGACATTGTCCTCGATGGACCAAACCTGTAATCATAAGTGGCAATATCAAAATCTTTTGAAAAATATTTCTCAAATGATTTTAAAATAGTATATGAAGTATGATTTTAATCATCAGTACAACTTCTAATAGTGAAGAAAACTATTCAAATTACGTAACCTTGAATTATCAACTTTTTTATTCAATGCATAAAATTGAAAACAAGTTTTAGAAATTTCTATACAAATCGTTCAGATAGTCGTGGTACTTACTCTTCTATTCACCCTATTCAAAAGTAATAAATATTTTATATAAGTGTTCTATCCCTCATTCCCTAGCCACTTTTCATAAGATACATGTTACTAACTCCTCTATAGCATACATCCACCTTACACTACCCGCAATACATATAAGAAGTGGTTTCAAGATCAAAACTAATTCATGATTTTTTTTTCTTTTTCTCATTTTTTTCATTTATCATATTGCAGTAACCATTTAATATATTGCTTTATGTATTTCTCTTTTCTTTATTCACAACTTTTTTGTTGGAGGAAAAAGGCTTAACCCCTATTCAGAGCAAAGGTTCTAGAGATAAGCTATAGTTAGAACTAGGATCTCAATAGCTAAATGGTTTAGAAACTAGGTAGCCTACCTATATAAAATAAGCTTACTTTTACTAGGAGTAGCAAGTCAAGTTTTTCCACTTCTAGCTTTATGACAGCCATAGAGTTTTGAATTCCTATCTTCATCTCATACACATTCCTACTTCGGCTTTGAATTCTTCGTTTCATAATTTTAATAGTTCCCCTTACATATCAGAAGAATATACACATCAACTCATGAAATGCAAAAAATATTTATAAACAACTAAGAAATAAGTCAAATTCAGAAATGTTCATGTGATTGTTTTCATTCATCTTCAAGTTCTTCTTCTTCAAATTTATGATCCCAAATCTTCAGTTTATTTGCTCCATTCGTCTTCAAGTCTTGTTAGTAATCATAAACTAGAAACTACAAGAAAATAGATTTTCATCATCAATCATATTACATCACAATTGTATCATAATCATCATTATAATTCTAGTAAAAGAAATTCATATATTTTAGCATATTCATCTTCATAATTATCATCATTGTTTTATTATCATAATTTCTATCATAGTTTTATCAAGTATGAAAAGAAAAATCATATTTGAATCATTCCTTTTATGAGGGAGAAAAATAAAAAAACTCTTGTTCGTAAATTATTTTTTTTATGAGGGAGAAAATAAAAAAAAACTCACGTTCATATCATATTTATTTTTCATGAGGTAGAAAAAAAATCTCCCATTCATATCATTTTTTTTATGAGGGAGAAAAATAAGAAACTCCCATTCATATCATTTTTTTTATGAGTGAGAAAAATAAAATACTTCCATTCATATCATATTTTTTTATGAGGGAGAAAAATAAAAAACTCCCATTCATATCATTGTTTTATATGAGGGAGAAAAATAAAAAACTCCTATTCATATCATATTTTTTTTATGAGGGAGAAAAATAAAAAACTCCCATTCATATCATTTTTTTTAATGAGGGAGAAAAATAAAAAACTCCCATTCATATCGTTTTTTTTTTTTATGAGGGAGAAACATAACTCCCATACATAATTTATTGTTTTATGTTTTTGTTTTTAACCCGTAAGAACATTGCTCATTTCTAATCAGAAATTCAAACATACATTACCTAAAATTATCGGGCCGTGGTGTTTCACGTCAGATTCAAATGTGGAAGGGATTTATGATGGCTGGTAGATCAAGTCAACCGTCTCGCTAATGGCACACGCTGGGTGCTTGGAGCAAGCTCAGGTGTAAATTAAACTCAAAGTAATTAGAGGAAGCAACTTTACTTTCAAAAGAGTTGTTCTTTGATTCATGCTTAGTCAACCTTCGTATTTAATAACTCAAATTCAACTTCAAAGATGATTTAAATAGTTCAACTTCAACAAGTATTTCATTAAGACAATCATGATTTAAATCAACAAAGAACTTAAATCTTCAATTCTTTGCTAAAATACAATTAGGATACTCAATATAACCGATTAGGAACTTGGCTTCTTCTCATGCATTCATATTCCCTAAAGGAAAACATGTAAGTTCACAACTTTATGTTGATACTTTGCAATGAAGGACTAGGCTAAGCAAATAAATATATGGTCGACCGTCATAGTGTTGAAGCAAATAAACATATAAATAAATATATATATTATAGCATATATCACAAACTCTCTTATCCAGTTTATGCGCTGAAGTAAAATGAACATCGAATGCTTTCTTGGCACTCGAAGTGCACAAAGAAGTGTACAACAGTACAGTACAATCAGTAACAGATTGGTCACAAATAAAAGTTCTTATCTTTTACAAGATGCATTTGTGTATCGTAGATATCTATGAATCCGCATCGTATGCTCAATATATGATTTTTATTGGATCAATTTTTCATTCTCAACAAGATTCAACTGCATTCTATACTTATATACTATTCCAATCCTCCGAGCACGTTAAATATACAAGATAAATTCAACCACAAACCGCCTACACAAATCGAATTTATACACCATTTGCCTTTATCATTACGAGGCTTACACGTAATCTTCAATACTTCCCACATGTATGAGACCTTCAAACATTGCCTGAAAAATTCAAGATCAAACTTTTAATGTTACAACAGAGCTATAGTCAGACTTTGTATATACTATGCCTAGATGACATTTTTTGTGTGTGAACTTGGAGTAGATGGGGAAAGAAACACTGTGTGGTAAACGAAAACATTAACAGTCCCTACAAGTCTTTATTTCAATTTCCATAAACTCATCATAATTCAAGATTGCAAGCACTTCATTAATTATTCTTTTTCATTGAGACACTGCTAGTGTGAAATTGTGATGCCTTTTTTTATGCGCAAAATAGAAGCTGCATCATATTAGTCACTGGTAAAGTATTTAGAAAGTGCATGCTTCCTTGCTACAGTGATCTCGATCTTTGCATCATCATGCATTAATTTCAAACTATAGAAAATAAACAATAAATTGAATATAGAGAATAGCACACATGTAGCGTTTCTATTCTTGTTGGGATTGCAGCAAAAAGTTTTGTTAAAAAATGGTGTAGAATAAAATACAAATTATGGTGAAAAATGATAAGAGAAGGATGTATCGTGGAGTTTTAAGTATAACACAGTAGTAATTCAGTCGTCGCAGAACAAAGCATACACTTTGGTCACACGTCACTATTAAGAAAAAAAAACTTCCCTATCAAAGCCTGTAGTCCCCTTCGCCCAGGTCCAGTTTGATTTTTGATGGAAGCAGCATGCTGAGGTGAGCCTCGACACAGATTTGAGGGTGCCTCCGAGTGTTGAAAGAGGGCCTCACACCTTCATAAATGAGACCACCAACATCCTCCTGTGAAGCGAACGACTTGCCGATTGGAGATACAATATCTCACACGAAGTTGTATAAGAGTACGACAGGTTAGTAAGCTCGACCTAGAGATGATAGCCGAGAGATTTCCATTTGTTGGGAATAAAATCGGGGGACTATCTGAAACAAGGTCACCTGCCCAAGTTGCCAGGTTCTGACACTGCGGGCTTGGAACACCATATCTTCATTCTCAAAGACTAGAATTATTTGACAAGCCGATAAGAACTGATACTTGTTAACAATCAACCCGTGGGGGAACCACTCTTTTCAAAGCCATTGGCACACAGTTTCAAGCGGAAGCCCTGGGCCAAACACTTATCCAATGAGACATACTTTTTTAAGCTCATCTTACTTTGAGAGAACTACAACTCTACTAAGAGAGACTAAGGGAGGCTCAACACCCTTGAAGGTCCCATGAGTGACAAAAGATCCCCCTCCAAAATAGAGGCCATGTTAACGATCACCCCTTGGCTTGGGGCTAGGTTTTGCTAATCACCAGGGAGGGGGCCGCCGAAGCCATGATAGGGACCCTGAATCGTGCACCGGGGATAAACTTCCGCTATCCCAGAGATAGAACTTTGTTCCCATTTTTCTTTCGAAACCGGGAAGTGTGAGAGAACTTAAAATCGTAAAGGATGTCAGGAAGAGACAAAGTGAGCCCCAAAAGGCGCTTTGACATGAGCCTTAAGTAGTTCTCATTTTCCCAATTTCGAAGGACCTTGCGGGAATCAAGCAAAGGAGATTGAGTTTGCACCTTGTGAGTGGGCAAGCAAACAAAGCTGATAGAGATCAAACTGCGACAGTCCTACCACCGCCCACACAAGGAACCAGGAAGTGAAGGAGGAAGCAAAACAAGCCTCCTAATGCTTGTATTGTAGCCCTCCTAATTGGTTTCTTTGTTGTCAAGGATCTTTAGGGTTTTGTCACTGGTGTCCACTTCAAAATGGTCCCTACCTAGGTAATCAAGCTCATTGATCTCCTTTTCCAGATTGCAATACAACTTGTTTGGGGTGCACGGGGGTTACTAGAATATGGTTACTCTTCGAAGTCACCTTAGGACATCTTTTCCTTCTTCTTCTGACTTCCGTGAGCCCATTTGATTCAGTCTATGAGTTTCGAGAGCCCTTAACTTCCTCAAGTGTTCATTACTTCATGTTCATTACTTCATGTCACTCAAGTGGATTGGTAATGATGGTGATATAAATAACGAGACTATGGAGAAATTATATACTTGATTATGAAGGAGGAACATGAAATTGTGATAGATATTATCTAGTACTACATTGATGACCCCGCACTAGAAAGGTCTATCACAGATGACATAGTTGATGGGGAGGTAGTGTAAGCAGCATAAGTAGGCAAAGAAGCTTAAGTAGACAAGGAACCTTGGTGGAAGAAATCCAATGAGAAGGATAAGGCTTAGACACCGGCTTAATTAGATAGATAAGGCAAAGGAGAGCAAATAGAGAATGAGGTTTCAACTAAATTTCAAGGCTTTACTTTTTAGAAAACAATGAGTTTCATCACTACATTCATTGCATATAATCCTTTTTTACAATTCTGCCTCCATTTTGTGCAAGCCAAGGATTTTTCAAGGTTTAGGAGACTAGTCTAGCCTACATCCTAGTTTTCATAGTTTTTGGAACTTGTCTAAGATCTCAAAATATGTTATGATCCTAGTCTTTACCTAGGATAGATACTAAGTTTGAAATAGGTGAAAAGGTAGTCAAAATCTATAAAGAGAGATAGAGGTTGGCTTGTAGGAGATTAAAGCATTGTGAGAGCTTTTTTGTAACTTGACTATATGAATAGAAGCTCATTGATCTCCTTTTCCAGATTGCAATACAAGTTGTTTGGGAGGGGAGGGGGGTTACTAGAATATGGTTACTCTACGAAGTCACACTAGGATATCTTTTCCTTTTTCTTCTGACTTCCGTGAACCCGTTTGATTCAGTTTATGAGTTTCGAGGGCCCTTAACTTCCTCTTTGTTTGTTAAGCGATTCATTGTCTTGTTCTTGTCTTGCGTTTTTCTGGATGCTTCTTCTTTTTGTTTGATCTTTTGAATCAATGGAAAATCTTTAATATTATGGCCTTGTTGGCCACAATGAACACATGGATTGGGTAGGTTTTTATAATTATTGTCTTGTTCCCAGAAATCCCCTTCCCCCACATCCACTTTGATTTTTGATGGAAGCAGCATGCTGAGATCAGCCTCGCCACAGATTTGAGGGTGCCACCGAGCGTTGAAAGAGGGCCTCACACCTTCATAAATGAGACCATCAACATCCTCCTGTGAAGCCAAAGGCTTACCGATTGGAGATACAATGTCTCACACGAAGTTGTATAAGAAGTACGACATGTTAGTAAGCTCAGCCTAGAGATGATATCAGAGAGATTTCTATTAGTTGTGAATAAAATCGAGGGACTATCTGAAGAGGTGGCTGATATGCTATCACGAGCTATATATGAAAATGAATATTCGATGATTTCTAATGATGAAGAGATAGGTATGGACTTTTATGCTTCACATGTACATACTTTGAGCCTAGATGAAGCATCTACTGGACTAAATAGAAAAGATCCTAAGCATCAAACTGAAAGGCTTGGGACTCGTATTGAGTCTTCAAGAGAAGCTCAAAGAAGCTTAGGAAGCGTGAAAGATAACAGAAGGACATAAGAAAAACCTTACGAAATTCACATAGGAATAACAGAGAGATTTAATGAAGACGAATATGAAAATGAGTGGAAGGAAATCGGAAGATATTTAAGTATGATGTCTACTGATCCTAGTTGGAGCAAAGAAAAGTTTCGTACCATTCGAAGAAAGTCAAGCAATTATTTCCTAAAAGATGGATTACTCTGGAAGCAAAAGATTGGAATAGGTAAGATATCCCAGCGAGTTGTGGGTTGCGATGAAACAAGAGGAAGGATTATGCGTGAACTGCATGGCTCACTATGGGCCGGACATAAAGGCTTTCAAGGGACCTACGAAAAGATAAATGAAAGATACTGGTGGCCTGGGATGTATGTAGGTGTCCAAAATTATGTAGCCACTTGTAAGCCTTGCCATATGTACTCCAATGTTAGACACAGAGATGAGTTACATCCAACATATCCTCTTAATATCCACTATAAGTGGGTTGTTGATAGAGTTACAATGCCATTAGGGGTGCGTCAGATGAGGTATATTGTGCTGGCAAGAGAGGATCTAACAAATCATGTTGAAGGAAGAGCTGTGAGGATGAAAGCTAGAAGCAATGTATGCAAGTTTTTACTAGAAGATGTGTTTACTAGATTTAGCTATGTTGAGAAAATAGTTACCGACAGAGGTGAGCTTGATGCTCAGTAAGCTAAAGACTTCTTTGAAAAATATGGAATTCGATTATCGCTCACCACTGCTTACAATCCTGAAGCCAATGGGAAGATTGAGCGCGGACACCCTCTGATTATCAAAGCTTTGGCTAAGGCTTGTGAGGGAAAGATAAAGAACTGGCCAAATTACCTTCCCTTTGCCCTTTGGGCAGACATAATGACATACACTAGGACTACTGGATATATGTCAGACAAACTTATGTATTGTCAAAAACATATTTTTCCGACGGAGTCACATACTTTAGCATGGACTTCCTTGCCTTGGGAAGATGAGATGTCAAGAGAACATTTTCTAGCAGTGCGGATTCTTCAACTAGAGAGAGGAAGAAATCTGGTAGAAGAAGCTGCATTTAAGCTCAGAGCATCTAGAGAGAGAAATAAGGTTGCATTTGACAAGTCCCATAGGTTAAGACCTAAAAAGTTGAATGAAGGATATTGGGTGCTTGTCTATGATAGCTCATTAGATACGCAATATGAAGCTCGAAGAAAACTCGTAAAGAGATGGTTTGATCCTTAAGTGGTATGTAAAGTATTTGACAATGGAATGTACTCACTTAGGGAATTAGATGGGACTAAGTTAAAGGATTTAATTGCTGGGAAGAGAGTTAAGCTCTTTAAAAGAAGAGAGAATGAGGATTATGAGACAATGATAAATGAAGACGAAGAAGAGAGAAGTGAAGAAGAAGAAAGTGGAGAAGATGAAAATGAAGAAATCGATAAAGACAATGATTAAAATAAATTATATCATAAGATAATGTATGTATATAAATATACATATATATATATATGTATGTATATACTAAAAACATGTAGATAAATAACAAGATATGAATCCGTCTGGATGTAATAAAGAAGTAAAGTATCAAATAAAATAAATGTATGTGTTTCACTTATTCATGACCTTCTATTAATGTTAAATTTTGTTCCTTGCTGGGTACTGACAGAGATTTGCGATCAAGTTATTAATAGGAAGTCTTTTAGGTTTGATTGGACTGTTTGACTATCTTAGGATCTAGAATGGACAGTGAAGATTCCAATGATACATCCATCCCAGAGGGTAGCATTCCTGATAGATTTAGAGAGACATCAAGGAGTGTACCTGAAGGGAGAACCATAGATAGTTCTTTCATATCGACTTACTTGCTCCCTACACCTAAAAATGAAGAAAGAATTCCTGTTGAAGAGTTTGTTAAAGATCGCATTACTAGTGAGACTTTGATCTCATCGTTAAACGAAGGGAGTATGTTCAGGTATCGAGCAGCATGAACATATGGAGAAAATGACCATTTAGTGGATCGTGAATCATATATGGAAGTGGACCCAACACAACTCCTTGTTTATAGTTGCAACTTAGCGGAATATGTAGAACTTTTACAACTTGCCTTGTTCTGTAGGGAACGTGAAGGGGGAGAGCTGTCTTAAAGATAGATTAAAAAGCTGTATTGAAACTATATGTAAATACCGTTTCTTTTAAAAATCAAGTTAGGTTTTTTTTAATGAAGAATAAAACCAAGAAAGATCTTCGGAAATAAGCAAGGAGACAATTACCAATGTATATAAATAAAACAAGGTAATATTTTCCTTTTGAATGACTGTTTCTATATAAATTCTTATGAAATAATCTTCTATTTTATGCAGCATGACCAACCTAGAGATGTTTAAAAGAAAGAATAATTGTAGACATCAAGCTCGAGCAGCTTCTGATTTTATATTGGTGAAATGTTATTGTTTCGGTTTCCTTTTTTCCTCTTGTATATGTGTATATGTGTATATATGTCCATATGAAAAGACTACATGAGTTGGGCATATAACATGTAAAAGTTTGCATAATTAAGAAAATTGAATAGAAAAAAAATCTCGTACTACTAATTAGATTACATGTGATGTATAAGGACTGAGATTATACGAGTAAGATTAGAAGATGGACTAGAACTTTCGAGAACAAGGGCGAGGAAAGTGAAAGGAAGACCTAGACTAAGTATCTGTATATACTAGTGTTTATGAAACTTGATGAGTGAGATACTTTGACTTCTGCTCTTGATCTCTTATCTAACCTAATCTTCAGACAGATTATGTCTTGAGAAAAGAATTCTTATACCAGCAAGCTATCTATGTGTGTGTATGTGTTGTTGGATGCTCTGATGAGCTAGTAAGCGGGTGGAACTACCCTGGTCGGGTGATCAGGGCCACGAGCTGACACTAGTTGTGTCATATAGTCCAACTTACATGTTGTTATGCACTCATACGGGTTGATAGGCGGGTGGAGTCACTCTGACTGGGTGGTGAGAGCCACGAGGTGACATTGATTTTGTATGAGGTTGACATTGTGCATCATGCGCTATGTCGGGTCGGTAGATGGGTGGGCTAAACCTGGCCGGGTAGTGAGGTCCACGAGTCGTATCCGATTTCGGCATTGGCCGATATGTGTGAATAAATAAAAGTAAAAACAAAAATATAAAGGCTGAGCTGGAACAAAGAATTAAAAATAAAGAAAAATAGAATAAAAATAAAGAAAAATAAGAAATGGTATGATGGGGGTTCGGATGATGGGAGATCAATAGGGAAGCTAGATGGGATTCTCATAAGTCGAGTTAGTGAGGACTGGTATATGCAAGTGCTTTGGATAGGCTACTATATCTGACCGGGTCAAGTTAACGAGAGCTAAGAAATTTTCGATTTGCTCATATGATTTCTAGTCTAAGTGCATTAATGTATTCTGATATGTTGTATGGGATGTTTCTGTCTACCTTCTTCTCTTGATTTATGCCAAATTTAATGCATTTTCCGTTGTTATGTATATTCTCTTTAAGTTGAGTTTATTTTCCATGACTACTTGATGCTAGTTCCTCTTTGTTGCTATGTATACAGGATGTTGGCGCATCCGGAGGATGCACAGGTTCAGAGGGGATGGATGTGGTCATGATTTCAGTTTATACTTGCTATCAAAGTTCTTATGTACTAGTTGACAACAACAATCACCGAGGATGAAGCCGTGCAGAAGAAATAAAATGAGTGATTTCAATCCTTTATATACTGCTTCCATCATGTAGTGTTGATTGATATCATTGTTTCGAATGCATAATGATTGATGATTTGAAGCATGGGTTGTTTCTCCTTACATATTTCTTGTACGTGCAAGAGCATTTGCATCTGTATATCCGAGTGTATGCTAGCCAATTTCACTGCACTTGAGTATGTGACGTGTGTTTGTACATGCGAGAAACATATACGTATATTTTTTACAAAGCACTTGTGTGGAAGAAAAAGTACATATGTTCATATATATATATATATATATATATATATATATATATATATATATATATATATATATATATATATATATATATATATATATATATATATATATATATATATATATATATATATATATATATATATATATATATATATATATATATATATATATATATATATATATGCTTCTATCCTAATATGAATGCTCATATATCATAAAAATTGGATTCTTAACCAAGAAATATGATACGTTGTATTTGGAATCCTATAACCTGATACGCGAACATTTTGAGCTTCTGATCAGAACAATTTGCTCATGTCGCTCATATATCTATGCACATGTGTGCATCAATAAGAAAAAAGAGAAAAGGCGGCAGCATGTGAATGTCACAAGGAGGAAGGTTCGCTGAAGGGGAATATGTTGAAGAAGGAGTAGGTGCGACTAGAGAGAAGGAGAAGAAAAGAAAATCTCTCAGGCTCTAAAGTGGGACGACAACTACTTAGCCAGGGATTTGACAAGTAGAAGAGGGGATACGAGTCTCCATCTACGTGCTACGGGAGGCCAATTTCATCGTTCTTTCAGGCAGATTAGCAGAGAAGAAGGGGAAGAAGCATTGTCAGAAGAAGAGAAGATTGCAGTTTGTACCTAACACGTGACGATTAATGTGAATGTATACTCCATCGGCTTCGCTTCCTTGCTATCTCTGTAATCAAGGTAGAGGCTAATTCTGTACTCTAACAACTGTGCTAACGCTTGATCTAGAGGAGTGTGCATCGAAGGAGGAAAGAGAAAGAATAATCTGACAGTGATTCAGAAAAAGCATGTCAACTTATGAAGTTGAAATCATGGATGATCGCTATCTTCAGGTTTAATTTTTTTTATTACTTTCCTTCCTTCCTATCTGTGTCAATATAAGAACGCCAGATAATCTACTTCTGCATCGATGTTGATTCATATTTCTGAAGTTTACAGAGATGAATTATTCATTTTCTCGCCCTCTGTTATTCTCTCTTTCAAATTTTGTCTTCAAACTAGTCACATTGACTAGTTACTTTTTCATAGCTGATTTCCTTCGAAATCTAAAACATTACTCGTGAAATTATAGTAGCGCTATCCTTATAAGTTCATTAATGTTAAAACCATGGGTACTCTTGTGATGATGTGCAATCAAAAAGGAATCTGAACTATCTTTTGCAGTGTTCGAACACGATGTAGGTTTTCTCTTACAACCGTAAAGTCAATTTTTATGGCAGTACCATATTGTTAAACCACATCACTCAATTCATCACTATTCTGAAAAGGTTATTTAAGAAAAGAAAAAAATCATTGCACGTATACTTTAATTTCGTATTGTTGCATGAAGACTTAATCTATGCTGATTTCTGGGGTTGTTTTGTTTTTTATTGCATTATAAGACCAACGTTTTTTTTTTTCGGATATCTTCTCCAGCTTTCACGCTCAGAATGGATTAGGCTGGAATTACTAAAATATTTATTGAGTAGAGTTGTTTAATTTAAAGTGATGAAATTATGTAATTATGGCTTGTAATTTGTAGTAACGGAATTTTCTTTGAACACATATGAATTTCTGCCATATAACGATGAATAAACAGTCTGAACTACGGAATAAAAGTTTTATCGTTTGAATAGGAAGCACTGCTCTATTTGATGGTTATAGTAAAAGACTATAGGAATGCATTCTCGAGGCAGACGATTATAGCCACACACTGCTGCAGCAAAAAATTGATTATTATTTCATGATTCAGGGAATGAATTCCGAATACCATGTTAGACAAAGTGAAGAAAACTATATCTTCAGGTTAGATTGAAGCTTTGATGGGTGCGTATGATAGTGTGACGCCACTATAGCTTGTAAATCTTTAGATCCTCACATATGCTTTGTCACTCTAAAGTTGGGTTTTATTAGTGCTCTGGTGAATCGAACCCATGTTCTCCTTATGTGACCCATCCAACCAAGCAGATGATGCAAGTAAGAGGGAAGCCGAAAGATACCTAAGAGTTGTATTGCTCGCTACCATATCTGAACTATAATAATAATTTGTGCTCTACGCTCTATTCTGCTATGACTGCTTAAAGCCTGTTGATCTAAAGGCTGAATCTTACGCCTACTCTGAAAGTTCAATGATCAAATCGGAAATAAATACATTCATCGAAAGAAGCATTGAAGCATTGAGATTTTTTTGTGGATTGTTTTGCACCAATATTTGAACATCTTATGCATCAATGTTTGAATATCTTTTATTGCTTCGAAAGTAATAGAAGGTTTAGTCTACAAGGATGAGTAGTTAGCACATGTATATCATGTTTCGATATCGTTGGATTTTCATGCCAAGAGCGAACAGTTGTAATGAGTCATCAACTCTTAAATTGCCTCATGTTCTGATTTACGTACTAGAACACACGCAATATATGTTTTGGATAAAGTGCTTTTATGCAAAACAAATAAAAAAAAAACAAACTGTGGTTGAGATGGTTTGATATGTAACTTCTGATATGATATGATATGAATTTATATGACCTGAATAAGTCTATCGCGGATCGACTACTTCACCATACACTTCCTTATTGTTCACTTCACCTGAGCTTGCTCCAAGCACCCGACGTGCGCTGTAAATCTAGCAGTTGGCTTTCTTCCTCCTTCCTACAATCAACCCGAGAACATAGTACATATATCTTTCTCCATTGTAAAGTGGTAAACAAGCTAGTCATTGTATCTTTTTATATTCTTTATCGACTTCTGACCGTGGAAATTCTGCTATGTCCATGAAACTCTCGACATCTTCTCCACCATCATGATCTTCGTCCATCTCATAAAATGTTTTGAGCATTTCTTCCATATATTCATTCTATGTAATGCTATTAGTACTTGTTTGTATGTCTAACTTCTTTTTTGTTCTCTTTTGTCCATGAGAGGTTATCGGTGCAATGTCCTTTGGGTCCATCTCCTCACCTGGGGGACCATGTGAATGGCAGCGTAGGTTTTCTAGTTGACTTTTATCAAAGGATCCATACTCTCTAAAATGTGTAGTACAAATCTGTCATTTTCAATAAATTTGGTACTTGCACTGAGTGCAAGGACATGCCATTCTCTCCTCTCGATCCAAACTAGCCATGTGATACAATATGGATACTTTAGAATATTTGATTTTTTTATGAAACCTAAAAATCATATTCCTAAAGACTTAAACTTGAAATACTAAAACCTAAATACTTAAACACCTAAAGAAACCTAAAATCCTAATCCTAAAACCCTAATACTAAAGACCTATACATGTGTATATGTGTTATATGTATTATGTATATGTGTATTGCTTATATAATTAAAATCCTATTTTTATATATTTAATTAGATATGATTGATTAATTTATTTAAAATACTAATTCTTTTCATATTTATTTATCTATATAATTATCTTATTTTATATATTTAATAATTTATATATTTATATTTATTTCTTAATAAATCCTTTTTCTATATATTTAATTATATATATTAGATTAAACTATTTAAAATACTAGTTCTTTTTATAGTTATTTGTCAATATAATTATTCTATTATATATATATATATATATATATATATATATATATATATTTGTATATTCAGATATTTTTTCTTAATTTTTATATATATTTTTTCTTTATATAAATCTATTTGAGTTATATGTATGCCTAATCCCTAAAACCCTAATCTTAAAGATCTAGACCTAAAATTTGTATATTTTTGTATGCATGTGTATATACATGTATATATGTATTATATGTGTATGTGTTTGTGTGTATATATGTTATGCAGGTGTTAAAACCCGAAAACCCTAACTAAAAAGACCTAGACCTAAAACATGTATATATGTGTATGCATGTGTATGTGTATATATATATGTATATAGATATGTGTATAAGTATATGTGTATATGTGTATGTGTATATATATTTACTCTGATTAAAATCCTTAAAATTAAAGCTATTTTTATATATTTAATTATATATAGTTAATTTTTTTGAAACACTAGTTCTTTTCATATTTATTTATCTATATAATTATCCTATATTATATATATATATATATATATATATATATATATATATATATATATATATATATATATATATATATATATATATATATATATATATATTCAGATTTTTTTCTTAGTTAATCCTATTTTTTTAAATTTAATTATATATATTTAATTAATTTATTTAAAACACTAGTTCTTTTTATATTTATTTATCTATATAATTATCCTATTTATATATATATATATTTATTTATATATTCAGTTTTTTTCCTTACTTTTTTTATATATTTTCTCTTTGCATAAATTTAATTGAGTTATATGTATGCCTAAATCCTAAAACCCTAATCTTAAAGATCTACACCTAAAATATGTATATTTCTATATGCATGTGTATATACATGTACATATGTATTATATGTGTATGTGTATGTGTGTATATATGTTATGTAGGTGTTAAAACCCTAAAACCCTAATCAGAAAGACCTAGACCTAAAACATGTATATATGTGTATGCATGTGTATATATATGTGTATGTGTATATATATGTGTATATATATATATATATATATATATATATATATAAGTATTTGTGTGTATGTGTATGTGTATTGCAATCTCTATTTCATCTACAAGATGGACTAATAAATAATCCTGATTATCAAAAAATGAAGTAGGAAGCTCTTTCTGCATCAAACATAGTAGCTCTTTGCATTCACTTTTTTTTGTGGGATCGAGTTTTTGTCAATCTCTTTTGATGTAATCCACGTGTACATATCATAAAAAAAATTATAAAGAAGTGAATTCAAAAATAAAAGATATCAAATATTCATATATATTGAATATAAAAGTATCATAATTACCTTATAAGCGATCCAAAACTATAGATCACAACTCATATTGCTTTTGTTGTACATCCATCAATAACCAAAGGTAAAATAGGTTTCAAAAAGTTATGCCAGTCTGGTTCTTTAATCCAGATAAGCTCTCATCATCCATAGTAAACATGTTTTGGAAAGAAGCTCCATATCTTGTAGGAGTCGGAATCAATTGAATCCTATTGTTGATAGTTTGTATCTCTTTTGTTGTAAGTACGCAAGGAGCAAGTGCATAAGTTCTTTCCTGTCAATGTCTATAAAAAACTAGCACTAACTTTGGTTTTGAGTTTTGATCTTTCAAATCATTCCTTGATGTTGTGGTATCTTTTAGTCCAAGAAGATGCTACCATAGTGAATAACCAATATTCTTGAATATATGCATAGGATCAAGAAGATGACATCTTTTAACTCTTTCCAATACTCCAAAGAATACCATATTGATATCTTCTCTGTGAGTGCCAATTTTCCTTTACCTCTCTTCACATACTCATTATCTTCATCATCACTGAAGATTTTTTATTTTGCATCTATCAGAGGTCCATCTGTCCATTTTTTATACCCATCAAGAAAATAGGTTTTGGACACTGACCTGTTTCAAGCTTTCCATTGAAATGTATCGCTTCTCTTTTAGATCTTAATGGATGATCATCATGCAAGAATCCTCGATATCGAAGATAAATATTTGTTATTAGATTCTTACTATAGATTGATGTCAACAAATCACCACAATATGGACAAGCTTTATAACCCTTAGTAGATATTCATGCATCATGAAAATGATAAAAACATAATTAGATTCAATCACATTTATTTGTACGCATATTGAATAAAAAAATTAGATCAATACTGAACAAACACCATATCTTGGCAAATCATGAATAGTCCAAGTCACAATGCCACAAACCATTATATGTCTTTCATTGATGCTTTTTTATACATCAATGATATTAATACCTCTCCATAGCTCTTTGAGATCTTCAATGAGAGGAGCAAGATATATATTCATATCTTTAACTTGTGTTTTTCCTGGGATTAAAAGTGAAAGCATTAAATGTTCCTTTTTAATGCTAAGATATGGCAGAAGATTGTAGTTTATGACTACCACTGGCCATGTTGACCATTTACATGATTTCATGGAGAATGGATTAACCCTATCTAATGCAACTCTTAACTTTAGAGTCTGTGGATCTTGTGCAAATTCAGACCATGTAGAATCAATATGCTGAAAAACAACACTATCATGAGGAATTCTGATTATTCCATCAGTACTTTTATTATCATGTCCCCATGTCAAAAGGTTTGATAATTCGGTGCTTTGAAACATATGTCTAATATTCTGTGGAGGCAATGGAAAATATCTCAATACCTTTTTTGGGATTTTACCTTCTTCGTGCTTATATCGATGAGATTGATATTTGGGACATGACAAAGAGTCTGCATATTCACCTCTATATAAAATACAATCATTAGGACATGCATGTATACATTGATAATCTATACCAAGATTTTCTATTATCTTCTTGATTTCATCATATGATGTAGGAAGAATATTCTGACTTGGTAAAAACTTTTGAGATAATAACCTGTAAGTTCATAAAAAAGAGATATATTAATAAATAAATAAATAAATAAATATATATATATATATATATATATATATATATATATATATATATATATATATATATATATATATATATATATATATATATATATATATATATATATATATGCATATAACTTTATATATGTGTATGCTTATGTGTATGTGTATGTGGATGTGTATATGCATGTGCATGCGTATACATATGTATGTATGTATGCGTATGTCTATATGTATGTATGTGTGTATATGTGTTTTATAGGTGTATATGTATGTATATATACGTATGCATATGTGTATGCATATATGTATGTGTATATGTGTATATATGTGTATGTACGTATGTATGTATGTATGTATGTATGTATGTATGTATGTATGTATGTGTATGTATGTGTATGTATGCATGTATATGTATGTATGCATGTGTAGTTGTGTATATTTGATTTTGTTTTTAATTTTTCTTTTTTGTATATTGTGGTTTGCAGACTTTCATATCTAGACCACTGAATCGTTTGGCTATCTCCCATTTTATAGTCAATCAATTACCTACCTTGCTAAGTAAGACTTACATACTTGTTTAAAAGGATTAAGTATCAGCTAACTATGGAGGTATTAGGTTGTTTGAAAATAAGATAAGCAAATTTCTCTCGACGATTTCGGAAAATGGATGAATAATTCTAAAGTATGGGCGAACATGAAGTATTCATTCAATGCAAGTTCTTGTTCTTTCCATAGCTAAGGTTAAAACAAAACCTTGCACTGAATGGACACTTTGTGTTTGCCCATGCGTTAAAATTATTTTATCTATCCTTCAAATTCTTCGAGGTAAGTTTACTTCTCCTATTTTTCAAACGAATTAATACCTCCATAGCTAACTCATACTTAATATTTGTATGAAAAGTTTATAAAAGAGTTAGCAGCACAGGTATTAGGTCAACTAGAATAGGAGAAGCAGATGTGTCACGAAGATTCTAAAGGTTAGGCGGACAATTCGAAAGGTTAGATGGACAAAATATCTTCATTCGATACAGGTATGTATAATTTGACTTTACTCTCATAACATGGGTATATGTATGTTTATGTGTAAATATATTTGTATCTATGTATGTGTATGTATACATGTGTAGCTATGTATATTTGATTTCATTTCTAATTTTCTTTTTTTTTATTGTGGTTTGTAGACTTCCTATAGATATCTAGACCACTGAATTGTCTCGTTGTCTCCCATTTTATAACATGTGTATGTGTGTATATGTGTGTGTATGTTTATAAGTGTTTATGCATTCATGTATAATCATGTGTATGTCTATATATGCATGTATTTATATGTATATATTTATGCATGTATATATATATATATATATATATATATATATATATATATAGATAGAAAATTGAAAATTATACCTTAATAGTGCCGAAACACATACATTACTCCATCCAAAATGATATTGAAGACTGAGAATAAGTAAGCTCACACTCAGTCGTGTCAGACGACTTCCTTCATATACAGGCTTTAGACATTCCTCTCGAAGATATTTCTCATTTTAGAAATATCAATGCTCTCACTTTCATTTTGATATCAATCCTCAATAAAATCTACCATGCCATCATCTTCATCACTGTCGCACAAATCTTGTACTTTATCTTCTTTTGAATATAGATCTTTCAACCTTGCATATTCCACAAGGTCACTTTTGCGTAGCCTCCTCATAGAAGCTTCTGATAAATGAGGTCTTATTGGCAATTGTGAATGGTGTGGAGGAATACCATCAAGACCATACGTTGGAATCTACACACATAAATAAAAATAATAAGTATTCCATAATGAATAAAAAGTAAAGTTTAAACATAAAATTAAATATATAAGTTATTAAATATGGATAGAAAATTCTCATTCTCTCTCTAGCTAAAAGGTGCTCCTGAAGATCTACGCCATCCATAAATCACTAATAATTCATCACCAACATGTAATGTAGTACTAGCATTTACAACTATGTATCTTGATACATGTCTACTCATGTATGGTGATTCATGAATATTTTTATGCTCCTCAAATGTGCAATTAGTCCTCGAACTACTATGTAACCCTCAACTAGTATTTATTAAACCTGCAATATTTCCATGTGTGTAAGGTCTTCCATCAATATATAATCTTTCATTTTCTACATCTGAAATCCTTCTACTAGTAAGGGATGTTGCATTCAAGCATATTCCATAAGTACTCATGCTTTGAACATAACGTGCAAGTCGATGCCAATTTCCCCATCCATACATAGGACTAGAAAATGACATAAGAGTGATTTCGGAGTTGGACAGCACATACAAATCCTCTACAATAAAGAGAACATGACGAGCATTAGTAATAGTGGATGGAGCAATCATATAGTGATTACCCCAAAAGTTGAAAACTCTCCATCTAAAGCAAGTAGTCCTCTATTCCATCCTCGATATCTTCTTCTATCATACGTTTGTACTAGAGAATGATCATGAGCTGGCAATGGATAATCTCTAGCCGTTTCAGTCTCTAAGCTAGGAGGTATATGATTTCTAGAAATGTCTAGTAGTAATTGATGAATAGCAAGTCCATGACATGTACGAGGTATATTAACATTATGAGAAAAATTATCATCATCATCATCATCATCATCGAGCAAGTATTCCTGAGGAGACGGTGGTGGAGTTTCATCTGATTGATTGGAATCTACAAATTATGGTATTAGATATTAATACATACATAAACATTCACATATACATATTTACACATACACACATATCCACATATACACATTTACACATACACACATATTCACATATACAAAAGTACATATTATTGTGGGATAAATGCATGTATTTTGTATGAATGAGTGTGTGTGTGTGTATGCATGTGTATGTGTGTACGTATATATGTGGATATGTATTTGTGTGTTTATGTTATATGTATGTATATGTGTATATGTATGCATATATGTATGTGTATATGTTTGCATGTATATGTGTATGTGGGTATGTGTATGTGTATGTGTGGCTATATATATGTATGTATTCTGATTCTTTTTTTCTGTTCAAGATTAACTTAATAGGAGATATTGTATGGTGGAAAAAAATAAGAGGCGACCTAACATACCACCGGAGATGTGGAAATTTTTTGTAGATAGCTACACCTTCAAGAGTCATTTCCTCAGCACAAGGTATACAAATTAATAGTTTATATTTATAATTTTCATATATTTTAGTAATCTTTTACATTTAGTTTATGTATTTCTTTTTTCTTTAAATAAACAGGTTGTTGCAAAGAAGACAGTTGAGCCGGGCCACACATCACATCTAGGCCAAATGGGCCATCATGGTTTTGTAGCTACATTTGTAAGTATATGTGTTATTGTGAGTATATTTTTTATTTTAGTAAAAATGCAAGAAACTAATCTTTTTTGTTTGTTTCAATTCAGCAAAAGGATTATGGCCGATATCCTACGAAACATGAGATCAAATATGCTACACCTTTTGGATATCACCATTTGAGCGACTATATGCCAGATCATCCGGATGCCTTTGTGGATTTTAATAATTTTTATATAAATATTTTATTTTTATGGATGTTTTAAATGTTTGACGTTTTTATGTTTGTTATATGTAATATAGGAGTATTATGGAGAGGGAGATATGGATGAGGTGGAGAGACAAACACAGGAGGGACGACCTCAATTGTCACAAGGTGACCATGATGATGAGGATGAGGATGAGGATGATCATGATGCTGATGATGATCACCATAATGATGATTAGGATTTTTTATTATGACATTGGATATGTATTTACACACACACACACACACACACACATATATATATATATATATATATATATATATATATATATATATATATATATATATATATATATATATATATATATATATATATATATATATATATATATATATATATATATATATATATAATCTATATATTGTTCATTTCAGTTATGTTTTGAATTGTGTGTATGGTATTAAGTAATGCAAAGTTTTGTTCTATTGATTGTTATTATTGTTTATATTACACATGTGTTTTACTACTTTAATTATATTATTCATTCATATGTGTGAACATATGTGCATGTATATATGTGTAATATGTGTGTGTATGTATGTTCTTGTATATGTGTGTAATATATGTGTGTATATGAATGTATGTACATATGTATATGTGTAAATGCATGTATGTGCATGTGCATGTGTAAGTGCATATGTGTATGTATGTGTATGTGTATGTGCATGTGCATGTGTATGTGTGTGTATACGTGTGCATATGCATGTGTAAGTGTATATGTGTATGTGTATGTGTGTGTATATGTATGTGCATGTATATGTGTAAGTGTATGTGTATATGTATGTATGTATATGCATGTGTATATGTATGAAACATGCATATGCATGTGGATGCATTTCCATTTGCATCCATGTGCATGCATGTGGATGTGCATATACATGTATTTAAGTAAATGTTAATGTGTGTATGTGTGTGTGTGTATATATATGTATATAAATATATATATATATATATATATATATATATATATATATATATATATATATATATATATATATATATATATATATATATATATATATATATATATATATATATATATATATATATATATATATATATATATATATGTGTGTGTGTGTGTGTGTGTGTATATATATGCAATAATGCATGCATGCAAGTCTTTTTATCTGGTTGTAGGAATGTTTGTGCATATGCATGTGTATGTGCCTGTATGTGTAAGTGTATGTGCACATGTATGTGTGTGTATATATGTGTGTGTATGTGCATGTGTATATGTGTAAACGTGCATCTTCGTCATGTATAAGTGTATATGTGCATATCAATAAGTGTGATTATGCTAACTAATGAAAATAACACAATTCAAATGATATACAAAGAATGGAAATTGTACTTACAATAGAGCCATATTTTTTGCTTGGTTAGCTTCGCCAATAACCTGCAATAAAGAGAGAGAGAGAGAGATAGAGAGAGAGAGAGAGAGAGAATTCAAAGAGAGAAAGAGGTAGAAAGAGAGAAATAGAGACAAAGAGAGACAATAAGATAGAGATTAGGCGAAACAATAATTTTTCATATACTTGTTTCAGCTCGTAAGTGCAGCGCAATTGCAAACGTTGGAGAGCTCTTCGATTAGATGCATGAACATGCCGATCGAAGAGACTCCAATGTTTTATTTTCTTTCATCAACATGCCGTCCTGTAAGCGATGGTAAGGCATCATAAAAAGCACTGCAATTCGCCTCACATAAGCGATGTTATTTATCGTGGCTTATGCGGTGGTTTTTTAAACAGTCACTTTAGTGATGCTCACTACGAGTGTTGCACATCCTATCACGCCACACGTCAAAAAAACATCATTTTGCTCATCATTCAATCGACGGTCCACGCTCGACACTTCATGCGATGCTTTTTCCAATTTTATAACAACGAAATTGTGTCGCCTTAACCATCACTATGCACCGTATTCCTTGTAGTGATTGTTGGTAATGTTCCTCAAGGTGTTGAAGAATTGATAAGGTGACTTGAAGAAGGTTCAAGCTAAGATAACATAAGGATCTTTTGGAGTATGACACAAGCTAAGAGCTTAGCCTAGTGGTCAAGTCTTATGGATGGGGAGGAGTAGATCATAGGTTCTATAGCCTTCTAGAATCATCTAGTTGGGTAAGCTTGAGGTAAGCCAAGTAAATCTAGAGGCCATCCTCTACTCAAGATTCTATATGATGGCCGACAGGGTGGAGATTCACATGTCATTTCTCACATGTGTGTTAGGTAGTTTGTAATAATAAAGAAAGCGGGTTCGAAATTTTTTTTGTACAACCTGAAAATCTTTGTGGTACCTTTCTATCTACTGGTGGTGGTGGTGGTGGTGTGTGTGTGTTTTCTTGTGGTGTCATCTATCTAAGTGGGACTATTATTGAGTAATGGTACGACCTTGAGTGCACATGTGCTATTTGTTTCTTTTAAATGAAAATTTAATGTCCTTAATAATCCCTCATGGCTGATCTTCAAGCTTTTCTTTAGTGGACCTTCAAGCCGTCCAAAGAACTTTGTACTATCTCGATCTTAAAAAGAACTTCAAGTGAATTGTCTTTGAACAATTTTTTCGCTCTTATTTGATAGAATTCAGAAGGTTCCAACGCATTATGCCAAAGAATCCAAGAAACACTTTATGCTCATCAAGCCTATATAAAACCTTTTGGAATCGGGGTCATGAGGTAAAGTGGAATTTCATCCTCTAAGTACTTTTGAACTTGGGCCTCAATAGACAAATTGTTTGTGAAGCTTCTCGCCTTCTTAATCTATGTAAGGCCATGGTTCTTCTCGTCAAATCAATTGATAACATAGTGAGATCTATTCACATGCCCTTATTGGACGAGTTGGATAATATCACATCTAAAGTTGGAGGAGTGCAAGTTTGCGACTGGATTTAGTATGATCATACTCTTGGAGGTGTTGGAATGCTTTGCGTAGTGTATGCTTATATACTTTTGGAACTTCCTACTCTTTTGAATGTTTGCAAGGCCAAACCACCTTTTTGTGGTTAGGGGATTTGAGCTTTAGTAAGACATGGAAAAGCCAAGGTAGGTTGTTTAGGTATCTCTAGCATGCTTGCAACAAGCGTAGGCTTACATAAGTGCTCAGTTTATGTATATAGTTCCTACTACTCTTTGGCTTCTTTCTCTTTAAATATTAACATTTTGTGACCATGAAACCGTTTCCTAGACTTCAGACTGCCAAAAAAAAGCTAGCCACAAAAAAAAAAAACCCTGTAAATCCCAAATTTTTATGCCTAGAGCTTTTTTAGCTCTTATAAGCCTTGGAGATCTTAGAAATGCATTTGATGAAGCAAAAATTTGCATACAAAGTGTGTTGTCTTGCATAAATGAACAAGGTCCACACATATGTTAGTATTATGCCAAAACAAGTATGAAAAGACCTCAAAATCACAAGAAACATATTTTGCATTGTTCAAACATTGCCCGTCTCAAAATCGATTACACAACATATGAGAAATACTTATTTATTGATTCGAAAGCTTACATTAGTTCCCAATCACCTTCATTTTCTTTACAGTTTTCTTTCTCTTTCGAGAGATTGTGCTAACTCATAGGTTAATATATATTGAGAAATTACATTAGGGTTTCACAATCCAAGAGCCATGGAAACTCTTATCTATCCAAGAACCTATCAAGGTTTTGCAATCAAAAACATCACATGGGACCCACTTACCCTCATAAGGTGGGATATCTATACAATAACACAAGATTTAGAACTCAAGGAACTCTATGATTTCCTCAAGAAAATCAAAACTATGCTCGATTGTCCCATTAAGATCCATTAAGATCTAGGACTTTAGATACAAGGTCATACAAATGTGTTTGGCCTTCGTACTTGCTTCACTCTAACCATTTATCGAGGAGTTGTCAAGGAAATTCGGAAACGGGTTAGTAGAGGTCGAGAAAAGCATTGCACATATATGCAATGTGGATTGCTGCTTGATCAAGGAGTGCTTTTAGTTCTCCTTCGTTACAAAGGTGAGAAACGCGAGCATATGACTTACGTTTATAGTAGTTTCCACTTTTTGAAGTGAGTGGGATACATTTAAAGGATAAAATAATAGCTATAAATAACAAAAAGATTTTGGGATCCATTTAAAGGATAAAATAATAGCTATAAATAACAAAACGAGTTCTTACTACACAAATACTTTTGCATGATTCACTTTCGCTTGTTTCTTCTTTCGTACTTGGATTGGAGAAACTCCAAGTTTTTCACCCAAAGCTCTTCAAGGAATGAAAGGAAGGAATGTACCTTGATTTTTTATACATCTAATGAATATATATTTGTTCTTTTTGTTAGAAAAGACAGGAATATTTAAAGACAGAAAAAGAAAAAGAATTTGGAGATTGGAGCTCTGTTATTGAGAGATATACATAGTTCTTTCATAAGTTTTTCCTGTCTTCTTGACAAGATGGTGGTCAAAATTCTTTTATGAATCTTATTAGGCTAAAGGATTGTGAAAGAAATCTTGAATATTTTAGTGTAGCCAGCTTGAACATTAGTGATAGAAATATCTTCATAACCTTTAACCTTTAGAATAGATAGTCACATTAAGTCCCAGGACCTACGGAACTTGAGCCTCATACTTGGGTTTTATCTTTAGACTTGAAATCGTATGAGAAGACTCATACTTCAACACACTTTGACATCCTGGGGAAGACAACTATATTGACACTCAATAATCCGCTTACTTAATGTATCGTTGAACATGGCTATGAAGTTTTCATGCATGGGGGTATTTTTAAACTCTTTGGGATGCGTTATCGATAAATTTAAAATGAGGTTGGGTAGATGCAAAGAATGTCAGCTATAAGGGTCTAAGGGATTGATAGACGTCAACACATTCATTATTACATCCACTCTTTATCCCTTCTCAAGTTTTTTCTTTTGTTTTTCTATATAAAGGAAGTTCGCCCTTAGCCTACTCTCTCGGACTTGTATTAAATAAAAGGAAAAGAAAAGTACAAGTGAAGAGAACTAGTGCCCACACGACCACCCAAGTCCCATAGAGAAGGGGTAGATCACACAAAGTTTAGATGGCATTACAAAGAAGGTTAATCACCCTCTCATCAACCTCATGTGGGGCCCACTTGGGTTTAGACTTGTTGATCACAAGGAGCACTTTATGATACCTGAAGGGGGGGGGGGGGGGGGAGGATTTCTTGCAGTTGGTGATTCTTTTACCGAGGAGGAACAAGGATTTCTCAATCTACCACTATTTGGGGGAGCCACCAAAGTCATAAGCACATCTTTCCCACCGGATCTTCTAGAGGACCTCCCCTCTGATGGCATTCTAGAGAGTCGCCGAATAGTCGATTGCTTCACCTAGTAGAGCTTGTTTTAGTTAATGTGCTTTTGCAGTCTAATTTTCTTTCTGACAATCTACGAGAGGTTGTTGGAGTTGGGACAAGTAAAAAAGATCTGAACAACATCTTCAATGGACCGGCAACAGCGCTTCCACCAGGGAGATGCCCCACAAATTTTGCTAGCCTTTAGGTTGGTCCAGATTCCCCGATGAAGGATTTTCCATAAGACGATGGACTATTTGATTTCCATGAGAGGGTGCCAGATAGCCAAGAACTTTATATCCCATTGCAGCCATGTCCATGACAAGCACCACTTCTTGTTGAGGTTGACCTGAAAATCAATGTTTCCTTTGATATTCAAGATTTTTGTTAGGAAATTTCCATTGTGCCATCTGAGATCCAACATGCACTATGAGTCATGCCCCATGAGAAGACAGACTTTAGAGTGGTCCCATGCAAGACACTTGGTTTGTAAAATATTCCATTCTTCATAGGTAATGTTGATGCGAAGGATCAATATCCTCAAAGTTGATCCATTGGTTGGTGTCCTGTTTCTAGAGATGTCTCCATTTTTTGAAACCCTTGTTCTAGAGCCTCTTGGTGCTTTGAATGTTACAAGAATCCATGTCCCTGATGCCATGGATCGGAAACCAGATATAGCCATTCTGTTTGATACCGGCAGCCCACTTCCAATCTTCACTGATTCTATGAAGCTTTTGACTTTATTCCAACTCTTCCATAGGGAGCACACTAGATTCGAGCCTTTTGGGAAAATCGGGATCGGGGAAAACAAAAGGGTCAGAATATCAAGATTCTTCCAATTTGGCAATCCCACAAAAGTCAACACATTCTTGTTTTTGAAGATCAATTTGGACCAGGAAGTCTCCCCGTTGCACCATGCCTTAATCATGCATTTTGTCGCAAGTTTTTTAGCCATGCACTTAATGTCTAGAACACCAAGGCCCCCACTATCCCTTTGGCTTGTGCAGATGGACCATTTGATTTTAGAAAACCCCCTCCTATTGTAGTCTCCCATCCAAAGGAAGTTTCTGCAAATACTTTCGAGTTTGGAGAGCTCTTGTGCTTTTGGTCTCCAACAAGAAAGAAAGTAGACAGTCGATGAAATTAGGAATGTGTTAATAACCATTGCATGACTCACGATATTGATTTGCATACCTCTCCAATAGTTTAGCTTTCTTTTGAGTCTAGCCAAGACCCAATTCCACCGCTGCTCCAACAAGATGCCAAACCCCAAGGGAATCCCAAGAAGCCCGAAAATTTGGTCTGGGGGAATGATTTGGCAGGCATGTTCAAAGAGAAGGTTAGGTTGGATGTCCACAATAGCTCTAAAAGCAATCTTTGCGTGGCTGGTTTTGGATCCCAAGGATTCTCACAAAGTATCCAGGCACCTCCAAAATGTCTCCAGGCTCCTACACTCATTGTGGAAAAATGTGTTCATATCGTCAGCAAAAAGTCACATGGTGATCTGGCCATGGTTACAAGGCAGTAGGAGGCCCTTGATATTATCACCTTCCACCTGTTGTTCCACCAGTCGGCTAAGCCCTGCCGTGGTGATGGCAAAGAGAAGGGGAGCCAATGGGCACCCTTGTTTAATTAATTATTTTAATTTGATCGCCTTTGAAAGTTGGTCATTAACATTAATTTGGGTTGATGTGTTTTGCAATAGGGTACATGTCATCTTGGTGCATTCCTAGTTGTAACCAAAATCTTTAAGTGATTGCAAAATATAGTCCCATTCCAGCCTGTTGTAAGCTTTGTGAAATTTGATCTTGAGGAAAACCACATCTTGTCTTGACTCCTCTGTGAAGTCGAGACCTTCCAAAAATCAATTATGGCTTCCAAAATAGACTTGTATTTGATAAAACTGTTTTGGTCCTCGCTTAGCCAAGCTCTCAGATGGCCGGAAATTCTATTGGCAATGACTTTACCAATGATCTTATATCCCTTTTGAAGCATCGTAATCCAATGCCGGTTCTCAACTTTGTTCTTTTCCCCTTTTTTTGTGGATTAACTTGATGATGCCATTGTTGAGACAAGTCAGAAGTGCACCAAACTCGAGCGGCTCTTACCAAACTAAATGAAGAGGGGTGGCAATCACCAACTTGAAGGACTTAAAGAACTCATTAGTGACCTCGTCTGGCCTGGGGCTTTTTCCACTGGGAAGGGCTTCAATGACTTCAATGATTTCTTCATCCGAGATAGGGGCATGAAGCATGGATTAAAGGTTGTGTGGGATCCTATGAGAGGATACCCTAGAGATGGCTTCCATGCAATCCCGTCTATGAGGGGAGAGGGGAGTCGAGATTCCCAGTAGTCTCATAAAATGTTCTTCAATGATTCTAAGGTTTTCTTGTTTTGTATTGCATACATCACCATTCGAATGGAGCAATAGGGGGATCGAGTCTCTATTTTGTTTCCTTTTAAGAATGTTGCACATCTCTTTGGTGGGATTGTCAGCTTGGCAGCCCACCACTCCTTAAATAGTATTTGCAAATTTTTCCTTTGTAGTTCTTCCTCGTATCTCAGCAATGCTTGGATTCTACATAGAACCTTCTGGGATTGAGCTTTTCCTTTGTTCACTTATTCCTCAAGTCTTGAGAGTCTATGATATACAACTTCTCTACATGCACACCAAACATTTGGAGCATCTTCGTGGTTCTTATCATGATCTGCGACAACTTTTCGATCACACGTCTCTAGCTCTTGGTTAAGGACAAATAGGTGGCAAATACCTCCTTCCACACTTCACCAATTTCTTGAAGGATGTAGGCGAGAGAGAAAGAAGCCGAAGAGGCATGAAACCACGAAGCCCTACGGGTTTCGATGAGAGGTTGGAATGATATAATGATCGGGTAGTGATCATAGATGGCGAGGTTAGTGCATTGCAAGAGGGACAAACATCTCCACTGATGAATATTGCTCTGAGCAATGAAGTTTCTATCTAATCTAGCGTTCCTCAAGTCCTCATCTGCATGGAGATTTTATCACAAAAAGCCATTCAAATCTTTGAATTCAACCAGATCCAAGTGCACTTTGGTTTTGTCCCAAGATTCTTTCTCATGACCATCGATGACCTTGCCCTTGTTGTTCCATCTATCCACAAAGTCCTTCACTATGTTGAAGTCACTACAAATTAGAACGCTATAGGGGAGCGAATCCAAGGAGGTCTGGGTGTCCAGTCTCTCCAAATCCCCATTTCGGGCATACATAGGAACTAACTTAAATCGAAAGTTGGGCACCAAAGGAAACGGCAATCCATTGATGGCTCTCATTTTCAATGGAGTTCTCAAAAGTTTCCAAACAAAATTCATTTATACCAATTATCATCCAACTAGACCCCCGACGGTGCGACGTGAAAATCCAGACGTGGGTCGGGGTGACATACCTAAGATGTTTCTAGAGTTCTCCTCCATTGATTTTAGTCTCTTGAATATAGATAAAATCAGATTTTAGGCTAATGTCACGAAGCCATTGACCAATGATGGTTGCTCTTGAGGGGTCAGTTAGCCCCCTAGAATTTAATGAGATGATGATCATTGCCATAAGTTACCCTCTTTACAGGAAGGGGCCTTATCCTTTCTCCTCTTGGGTTCCTCTTTCTTTTTTGCTAGGATGGGGTCCCCACTTAGTAATTTGCTTTTCTAGGCTAACTCAATGGGTTGTTTTCCCTTGTGGGAGACCACCTATTGGATGGAATAGGAAATCGTTTTTGGAATAGTCAATCCAATGATGGAACTTTCAGTATCCATATTCTCTTCGTTACTAGTGGTAAAGTCGTCTTCTTTGCTTGTAGTGTAGCCCTCCTAATTGGGTTTTTTGTTGTCAAAGATCTTTAGGGTTTTGTCATAGGTATCCACTTCAAATTGGTCCCTACCTGGATAATCAAGCTCATTGATCTCCTTTTCCAGATTGCAATACAAGTTGTTTGGGGGGGTTATCTACAATATCAGTACTCTTCGAAGTCACCCTAGGAAATCTTTCCCTTCTTCTTTTGACTTCTGTGAACCCGTTTGAGTCACTTTATGAGTTTCAAGAGCCCTTAACTTCCTCTTTGTTTGTTAAGCGATTCAGTGTCTCGTTCTTGTCTTGACTTTTTCAGAATGCTTCTTCTTTTTGTTTGCTCTTTTGTCTCAATGGAAAATCTTTAATCTTGTGGCCTTGTTGGCCACAATGAACACATGCATTAGGTAGGTTTTTGTAATTATTGTGTTGTTCCCAGCAATCCCCTTGGCCCAGGTCCACTTTGATTTTTGATGGAAGCAGCATGGTGAGATCAGCCTCAACATAGATTTGAGGGTGCTTCCAAGCGTTGAGAGAGGGCCTCACACCTTCATAAATGAGACCATCAACATCCTCCTACGAAACCAACAGCTTGTCGATTGGAGATACAATGTCTCACACGAAGTTGTATAAGAAGTACAACATGTTAGTAAGCTCGATCTAGAGATGATAGCCGAGAGATTTCCATTTGTTGAGAATAAAATCGAGGGACTATCTGAACAGGGTCTCCCGCCCAAGTTGCCAGGTTCTGACACTGTGGGCTTGGAACACCATATCTTCGTTCTCAAAAACTAGCAACATTTGACTACCCGATAAGAACTGCCACTTGCTAACAATCAACCTGTGGGGGAACCACTCTTTTCAAAGCCACTTGCACACAGTTTCAAGCGGAAGCCTTGTGCCAAACACTTATCCAATGAGACATACTTTTTTGAGGTCAAGCTATAGCTCTACTAAGAGAGACCAAGGGAGGCTCAACACCCTTGGAGGCCTCATGAGTGTCAAAAGATCCCCCTCCAAAATAGGGGCCACGTTAACAATCACCGCTTGGCTCGAGGCCAGGTTTTGCTAATCTCTAGGGAGGGGGCTATCGAAGCCATGACAGGGACCCTGAATTGTGCATCGGGGATAAACTTCCGCTATCCCAGAGATAGAACTTTGTTCCCCTTTTGCTTTCGAAACCGCGAAGTGAGATAGAACTTAAAATCACAAAGGATGTCAGGAAGAGATGAAGTGAGCCCCAAAAGGCAGTTCGACATGAGCCTTAAGTAGTTCTCATTTTGCCAATTTTGAAGGACCTTGTGGGATTCAAGCAAAGGAGATTGAGTTTGAACCTTCCGAGTGGGCAACCAAACAAAGCTGATGGAGATCAAATTGCGACAGTCCTTCCACCGCCCACACTAGGTAGCAGGAAGTGAAGGAGGAAGCAAAACAAGCCTCCTCACAAAGCGCAAGCCATACTGATCAATGATCGGCCCAAGAGACCCTTCAAAAACACTTTCACCTTCTTGAATGCCAGTTTAATCCAAAATTGTCTCTCCATCATTTTTTGCGACTTTTCATTTCACTCCTATTCCACGATTGACTTCACGTCTCTCTTTCTTTTCATTCCTTTTACTCTCTTTTCCTTTCTTTCTTTCTTTTTTCTTTTCTTTCTTCTTTTTTTTTCTTTTTCCCTTTTTTTTTTTAACACACTAAGCTTAAAACGGATACAATAGGAACGTCTAACTTCGCTACCTCACAAAGAGAGAGTCAAAGAGAATCATTCACATCCCAAAGGACCTTCCAAAATTCTTTTAATAATGCCATTATCCACAATCACACGCTGCGACGGATAGGTCTCCAGTCAATGAATCGCGAAGACAAAGGTTTCGCGATGGACAGGAAATGACCCTCAGCGATGGATGCGCTATGGGCTCGAACCAGGTTTGGTTTCACCCCCTCTATCGTGGACCAAAACTGTTGCTCAAAACACATACTTTCATCACTTACGCTCAACCACGAATGATAGCCGATCACGCTCAAGCCCATTAGTCCTGCCACGGATAGCCGTCAATCCCCAAACCATGAGGCTCAGACCACGGGAAGTATCTATCATGTAGCTCTCTCGAAGCGAAAACCTTCTCTCATTTTTTTTCCTGGATCCCTGATACACTCTTCCATTATGATTAAGAACGCATGTGTCCTAGGGACCCCCTATACCCCCCACTTTTGATTGGAAAGCATCGTAATGATCTGTGGATCTTGAAGCATGTGCCTTCAATGCAGGGGACAAGATTTTTACAGCTACACTATGCACCCCTGACTATCCCCTCTCATATTGGAGACCTCATATGAAGACATCTAAAAGTTAAACTGTAGAAAATTCCTTTAGACATGCAAGGCCAATAGGAAGACCATTCTCAAGTTTCAATGGGATTCTTTTTGGCTACCCAAAGATAAGGATGGGCTTTGAAGCCCTAACATTGTGACAAAGGTGGATATATTATTATACGTGACAAGGATAAGTAAAGGTAGGCTAAATGAACGTGAGTCATGGATGGATATATGAGATCTTTCTAAAGTCTGTTCGAGTTCTTCCTCCCACTTACAAAGTTTGAGGAGCTATAATTTATAATGGAATTCAAAATTTAGGGTACGGATCCCTAGAAAATTGTTCGATATTTAGGACAAATGGATCATGTATGAATATAAATTTTGTATTTTTGGAATAAGTATTCTACAATCATTGTAAACATACTCATGGTTCATTTTGCTCGTGCATATCTATTTTATGTTCAACAATGTGTTTTGCTTTATCAAATCATTTTTTGGTTGCCTACCATCTCAAACCTAAATCCGCAACCACTACGGTACATGTCACATGTAATCAGTCTTCTTTTGAGTAGATTGTATTGTCTTTTGCTACACAAGAGCATGGTAATGTTGTTGCAGCAAGAGATAACACACTCTGCCCAAAAAGAAAATACGCTATGCCCATTTAAGCCTCAAACCATGGGATACAATACTTAAGTTTTATGGATGGTATAACCAAAAGGTGTACTAATCCCTAAAGATACTCATAAGATTTAAAATATTAAAGGCATGAGGGGATGCTTAGATTGAGTGGAAGCGACGATCTCTAGAAAATACCTAGGGTAGGATATTATGATCAAAAGATAGAGAAAGGAGATCTTAAAGACTCAATATCTATCGCTTTCGTTTGATCAACAAAAAATGATATGGCTTGGAACATTATTATCCAAGTTATTGCAACTAGAAATACTATAAATATTTTGAGAGTAGCAAGGCACAGTTCAAGGCCATCCAAATCTAAATAATAAGCTCATTTAGTTTTGAGTATAAGATTTTGAACGATATTGGTTAGAAGTGAGCCAATGTGGAAACATCTAAGTTAGACATTTTAGTAAACTTTAGTAAAACTTCATTCCTTGAAACCAAATTCAAGTGAATCTATAGAGAGTTCTTATAATCTTGAAATAGTTAGAGAATCCACACATTTTGATAGTTCCATGCATAAATGTTGCTCAAAAATAAACCAAGATAGAAATTTGGATAGGGATATTCAAGCTCCACCCTCTTCACTAAGTCCCAAAATAGAACAAAGAATTAGCAAAATGGGCAACAATGTTTTTGAGTCCACCCTTGTGATTATTTCCATACTTTGCACTAGAGTAAACTTATCAGGTGAAAAGTTAGATGAGGTTTAACATGATTTAGGCACGGATTAAAGCACACTTGGATTTCCCTATTTTTCATATCTATTCCAAGATTCAATCCCCGTTTGATCAAAAGAAACAAATCATAGAGATGACAACCATGCTCCTTAGTTTGGACCATGGGATTACGACATATGTATAACTTGAATCATATTTTTCAGGGACTAAAGTTTTCTTCAAGATGGTGAGTGTAGCAAGGCATGGTTCAAGGCCCACTACAACATATCGAGGGTATACGGAGGCTGCTACCGAGGTGAATGAACGGGCATGATTTCTTCGCGACGTCGGTGTTAGAGTCGGTATACACATCGAAAAGAAAGCATCGGTATGGGTATCAGTATAGGCATCGGTAAAGGCACCGGTATAAGCATTGGTATATATGTCGGTATTACCGACGCTTATATCGACGTCCATACCAAGGCCCGCACTGGGTGTACGGGCGCCTATACCGACGTCCATACTGGAGCTACTGATGCGTATACCGACGACCCTACCTGCACAATTTTTTTTGGACAGAGTATGTTGTCTTTTTCTATAGCATGATGTTGTTTAGCAAAAGACAATACACTCTACCCAATTGAGTACATGTGTTATGTACTCTAATGGCAACCAAAACATAAACTTATATGAGCAAAAATGAACAATAAATCATGTACAGAAAGTTGTATATTCCATATATGAAAAATATACAAAAGTGTGGCAAAGAACTTCTATAAAGGAATCGAATACAAAATGTGACAAAGCACTTCCATATAGGAATCAAATACAAAATTATGGTACAGCATTGCCACATAGGAGTGTAATACAAAATTGTGGCAATGTGACAAAACACTTCCCTATAGGAATCGAATACAAAATTATGTTACATCGTTGCCATATGCGAGTGTGATACAAAATTGTGGCATTGATCAAGATATGTATACCTACAATCCTGCAACAAAACATATGTATAAAATAAGATCAATTCACATGATATTTATAAACAACAACTAAAAACACGAAACCAGGATATAACTTTACCTAATCAAGAATATTCTCCCATGAGACGATTGTACCACGTCCCTCTAAGTCTTGTAACAGTGCAGCCAGTCCATGTCGATATCCATATGATTCTTCAGTTCGCATCAGAGGACGACCCACTACCAACTCCTATAATAAATATGCAAAATGTTAGATGAACATACATAATGTGCTTAACACAAACAACTTCAATAATTAACATGATACTTATAAATTTGTAGTGCATACTGTTATATCTGCTGCTACCTAAATGCGACGTTCTAATCATATCTAAACGTGTGGCTGTCGCATCTCTCTGTTGACGATATGGATAAGGAGTATGTTGCTGCTCATCCTGAATCGATTCCCATTCTTCAACATCTAGCCATACATGCTTCGGTAAGCCTGCTCTAAAAGCATCGCAAGCTTTCGATCGTCAATGCGACATGACTTTGTGTGCCATATGTTGAATCCATTCGGAACTCACAATAGGATTCCTAGGTGCTGGCCGGTACTCTTCATATATGCAGTGTGTGATATGATTTTTAGAGTCCCTATCCTATTCGGTCCATTTTAACATTACTGAATGACCGAATTGGATGGAGCAAAGTTGTCGAATGTGCTAACGCATTGACTTTCAGGTCGCATCCATACTGGAGCTCCATTACAAATATGATATATCTTTGAGTCGTCATGATCATGCGCACCCCAACGTGTACGTGGAGATCCCATATGATGCAATGTGAAGATCTCATCTCATCCAATGTATATATATGCATGCTTGTATACATATGCATGCTTGTATACATATGCATTCATGTATACATAGGCATTCTTGCATGCATATGCATGCTTATATACATATGCATGCATGTATGCATATGCATTCATGTATGTATGCATGTATGCATATGTATATATGTATGTATGCTTGCATACATATGCATTCATGCTTGTATGCGTATGCATGCTTGTATACGTATGCACTCATGTATGCATATGCATTCATGTATACATATGCATGTGTGTATGCATATGCATTGTATGCATATGCATTCTTATATGCATATGCATTCATTTATGCATATGTATACATGCTTGTATACATATGCATCCTGCTTGTATGCATATGCATTCATGTATGCATATGTATACATGCTTGTATACATATGCATTCATGCTTGTAAACATATGCATTCATGCTTGTATGTATGCATATGCATACATGTATGCATGCTTGTATGTATGCATATGCATACATGTATGCATATGCATACATGTATGCATATGCATGCATGTATGCATATGCATGCATGTATGCATATGCATTCATGTATGCATATGTATACATGCTTGTATACATATGCATTCATGCTTGTATGTATGCATGTATGTATGCATATGTATACATGCTTGTATACATGCATGTATGTATGCATATGTATACATATGCCTTCATGCTTGTATGCATATGCTTGTATGCATATGCATGTAATCATATGCATTCATGTATGCATATGTATACATGCTTGTATACATATGCATTCATGCTTGTATGCATATGCATGTATGCATATGTATTCATGTATGCATATGTATACAAGCTTGTATACATATGCATTCATGCTTGTATACATATGCACTCATGCATGTATGTATGCATATGCATGCATGTATGCATATGCATGCTTGTATGCATATGCATGCTTGTATACCCGGGCATTCATGCTTGTATGTATGCATATGAATACATGTATGCATATGCATACATGTATGCATGCTTGTATGTATGCATATGCATACATGCATGCATATGCATACATGCATGCATATGCATACATGCATGCATATGCATACATGCTTGCATATGCATACAAACATGCATATGCATACATACAAGCATGCATATGCATACATACATGCATACATACAAGCATGCATATGCATACATACATGCATATGCATACATACATGCATATGCATACATACATGCATATGCATACATGTATGTATGCATGTAAATATGCATATGCATGCATGTACGCATATGCATGCATGTATGCATATGCATGCATGTATGCATATGCATGCATGTATGTATATGTATTCATGTATGCATGTGCATTCATGTATGCATATGTATAAATGCTTGTATACATATGCATTCATGGATGTATGTATGCATATGCATGCATGTATGCATATGCATGCATGTATGCATATGCATGCATGTATGCATATGCATGCTTGTATGCATATGCATGCTTGTATGCATATGCATACCAGTATACGCGGGCATTCATGCTTGTATGTATGCATATGCATACATGTATGCATGCTTGTATGTATGCATATGCATTCATGTATGCATATGCATTCATGTATGCATATGCATTCATGTATGCATATGCATGCGTGTATGCATATGCATGCATGTATGCATATGCATGCATGTATGCATATGCATGCTTGTATGTATGCATGTATGTATGCATATGCATGCATGTATGTATGCATATGCATGCATGTATGCATATGCATGCATGTATGTATATGTATTCATGTATGCATATGCATTCATGTATGCATATGTATACATGCTTGTATACATATGCATTCATGGTTGTATACATATGCATTCATGCATGCATGTATGCATACGCATGCATGTATGCATACACATGCATGTATGGATATGCATGATAGTATGCATATGCATGCTTGTATGCATATGCATGCTTGTATACGCGGCCATTCATGTTTGTATGTATGCATATGCATACATGTATGCATGCTTGTATGCATATGCATTCATGTATGCATATGCATTCATGTATCATATGCATTCATGTATGCATATGCATTCACGTATGTATATGCATGAATGTCTACATATGCATGCATGTATGCATATGCATGCTTGTATGTATGCATGTATGTATGCATATGCATGCATGTATGCATATGCATGCTTGTATGTATGCATGTATGTATGCACATGCATGCATGTATGTATGCACATGCATGCATGTATGTATGCACATGCATGCATGTAAGCATATGCATGCATGTATGTATATGTATTCATGTATGCATATGCCTTGTATGCATATGCATTGTATGCATATGCATTCATGTATGCATATGCATTCATATATGCATGCATTCATGTATGCATGCATGTATGCATTCATATATGCGTGCATGTATGCATGAATGTATATGCATATGCATTCATGTATGCCTGCATGTATGCATTCATGTATGCGTGCATGTATGCATGAATGTATATGCGTATGCATTCATGTATATGCATATGCATTCATGTATGCATGCTTGTATACATATGCATTCATGTATACATATGCATGTGTGTATGCATATGTATTATGTATGTGTATATGCATATGCATTGTGTATGTGTGTATGTGTATGTGTATGCATATGCATGTGTATGTGTGTATTCATATGCTTGTGTGTATGCATATGCATGTGTGTGTTTATAGTTTATACATATGTGAGTGTATATGTATATGTATATATCTCTCCCTCTCTCTCTCTCTCAATCGAAAACAAAACTAAAGAGAGAAGATATAAGAAAAGCAAAAACATAAAGAAACAAATAATAGTGATATATCTCTCACTTACATCGATGTAAATGTTTGAATCAAGGTTGTGAAAATCCACTTGAATTTCTTCTTCGTCGAATTTCCAAAGATTTGATCCCAAAAATCTCTTGCAAAACTAAAGAGAGAAGATATTAGAAAAGCAAAAACATAAAGAAAGAAAAAAGAGTGGTACAATATGTGTGATCTACTTACCAAATCATCAGATCTATAAAAATAGAGGTGTGCTTAGAGAGAGAGAGGGAAGGAGAGGGAGAGAGAGAGAGAGAAAGAGAATTGTTTGAATCAAGGTCCTCAAAATCCACTTGAAGTTCTTATTTGTTGAATTTCCAAAGATTTGATACCAAAATCTCTTGCAAAACCAAACAGATTACATATTAGTAAAGCAAAAACATAAAGAAAGAAGAAAGAGTGCTACAATATGTGCGATCTACTTACCAAAACTTCCGATCTATAAAGATAGGGGTATATTTAGAGAGAGAGAGGGAAGGAGGGAGAGAGAGGGAGGGAGAGAGAGGGAGAGAGAGTGAGAGAAAGGAAGAGAGAGAGAGAGAGAGAGAGAGAGAGAGAGAGAGAGAGAGAGAGAGAGAGAGAGAGAGAGAGAGAGAGAGAGAGAGAGAGAGAGAGAGAGAAGGAGAGAGAGAGAGAGAGAGAGAGAGAGAGAGAGAGAGAGAGTGAGAGAGAGGGAGGGAGAGAGAGAGAGAGGGTGACAAACAGAGATTTTCTATTGGTGCGCGCAAACCCAGGAGAAGATCTAGATTCAAAACGCTCAGAATGAGGAATTTTGGTTTTGGGCCCAGTTAAAAAGAGGCTATCGGTATAAGCATCGGTTAAGGGTCGGTCATTCCAGCAAATTACCGACGCTTATACCGAAGCTGTCTTTCTGAGGCAAAGCGGCTTTCCCAAATTGTTTGAGGGTCATACCGACGCCGACAGCTAAGCTTCGGTATACTGACCGTCGGAATTCCCTCGATATGTTGTAGTGGCCATCCAAATCTCAATAACAAGCTCATTCAGTTTTTAGTAGAAGGTTTTGAATGCTATTGGTTAAGAATTGGGCCAATGTACAAACATCTAAGTTACATGTTTTGGTAAACCTTACTAAAACTTCATTCCTCGAAATCGAATTCAAGTGAATCCATAGAGAGCTCTCAGAAGCTTGAAATAGAAAGAGAATTCACACATTTTGATACGTCCATGCACAAGTGGTGCCCAGAGATGTACCAAGAAAGAAATTTGGATAGGGATATTCAAGATCCACCCTCTTCATTAAGTCCCAAAACATAACTAAGAATTAGCAAAATGGGCAACAATGTTTTTGAGTCCACCCTTGTGATTATTTCCGTACTGTGCATAAGAGTGAAATTATCAATTGACAAGTTCGATGAGTTCTTAAATGATTGTAGCAAGGATTAGACCACACTTGGATTCCCATATTTTTAGGTCTACAAAAGCAAAAAATAAGAGAGATGACAACCATGCTCCTTAGCGTCGACCATGGGAATGGGACATTTTTATATCTTGAATCATATTTTTCAGGCATGAAAATGTTCTCCAAGATTGTAAGAGTAGCAAGGCATGGTTCAAGGCCATTTAAATATCAATAACAAGCGCATTTAGGTTTTATTACAAGGTTTTGAGGAGTATTGCTTAGAACTGAGCCAATGTAGAAGCATCTAAGCTAGATGATTTGGTAAACCTTAGTAAAACTTCATTCTTCCAAAGAGAATTCAAGTGAATGTATAGAGAGTTCTCAGAATTTTGAAATAATTGAAGAATCCATACATTTTGATAGGTCTATGCACAAGTGGTGCCCCAAAAAAGATCCAAGATAGAAATTTGGAAAGGGATATTCAAGATGCACCCTCTTCACTAAGCCCTAAAATAGAACCAAGAATTAGCAAAATGGGCAACTATGGTTTTGAGTCCACCCTTGTTATTATTTCCATACTTCACACTAGAGTGACCATATCAAGTGAAAAGTTCAATGAGGTTTAAAATGATTTGGGTAAGGATTAGACCACACTTGGATTTCCCTATTCTTAGATCTGGTCTAAGATTCAATCCCTTTTTTATCAAAAGCAACAAATCAGAGAGATCACAACCATGCTTCTCAGTTTGGACATGGAATTAGGACATATTTATAACCTGAATCATATTTCTCAGGCATGAAAATGTTCTTCAAGGTGGTGAGAGATTAAATAGGTAGCATGAACAAGGTTCAAGTCAAGATAACATAAGGATCTTCTAAAAGTATGAGACAAGCTAAGAGCGTAGCCTAGTGGTCACGTGTCATGAATGGGAAGGAGTAGATCCTACGCTCAATGGAGGTAGGGAGCATGGGGAGAGTGTTTTTTTTTTTCCAAGAGCTTTATAGCCTTCTAGAATCATCCACTTGGGTTAACTTGAGTTAATTGGAGTACATTAGGACATAATTACAATCGTGAATAATCATCCAATTAATTACAGTAGTGAACAACCGCTTAGGGGAAGGAGAGAGGCACAAGGACCAAGATCATGAAGACTGAGACTTTGTGACAACCATATTGTTTGAGTATTGCAATAATTATGCAATATCTATCTAAATTAATGATGTATCCATCACTCGGTAACTAGGCTTAAAATGGGGTTTTTGTCATGGACAAATGTTGTGTTTGAATTTACTATTGAAAAATAAAACCACCATGAAGGATAATCCTATTGTTTCAATATTTCAATAATTATGTAGTATCTATCTAAATTATTGATGTATCCATCAGACTGTAGAATAGGGTTGCTGCGATAGAACAAATGCATGCTTGAATTTATTTTAGGTAAGTACAAACATCATGAAGGATAATCCATACATAGTGAGTGATAATAAGGAGATTGTGTTGTCTTTCACCAAAGAACTTAGTGAAGAGAAATCAAAACACATCGCAGTTCTTGATATGGAGAAACAATAATAAGTTCGTATAAATCCTTTTGGTATGAGCTTTTTGCAATTCAGACAAGTATCTAGTTGCTGCTAGTTTACTTTACTTGGTTTCCTTCTATTGTTGGAAATCCTTTTACGTTGCTTCTATCCTTGCAATCATTTGACGGTACTATAATCTAATCCTTTTGTTTGCCCCAAGACATGGTGTAGCTCCTGTTCCATCTTCGACGAGTTTTTCATGGTTCTGTTGAATCCACATGAATAGTCCTGGATCATTATTTCTGCACATTGTTTAGATTCTTGATGTCTTCGGAGAAAGATGAATCACATTCTCTATCGTTGTTCTTATAAGTTAAATAGATATCTTTATCTTGTGTTTGATGTCTTTTGTTTGTTTGATGCGTGTAAAGCCTGGCCTTCTTTGCAGACCATCGGCGGAAACAGAAACAGAAGTGGATTGGTGTTTGCACATTCATCACGATTGCTATCAAATTTTGTAGACAACGACTGACCGGCTGCATGATTTACCTTATCGCCGTAACAGATGAAGGCTCAGCTTGGCCTTCATTGGTGATGGTCGGCACAAATAGTAGTGGATCGATCTGAGTAATAAAGGACGTTTCACCTTTCTTAATCTCGCCTCCTTTGTTATCTGCTGCAACAGATGAAGCCATAGCCTGGACTTCATTCAAAAGTGTCGGCATGAGCAATAATGGATCTTTCTCCACACATTTAGTATTGTTCTTCTCAATTTCTCCACGTATTCTTTGGGCTCCTCCATCATTCCTATTTATAACTAAGGATACAACGGGTAAGCCTCGGTCTTTTCTCTTTTCTCCACTAGATAAACCCTTCATCTCACCTTTGATCTCTCGACAAGGACACCGGAAAAGGCCCTTTTTTGTCCCGATTTCCTTCTGTCGTCGTGATTCTCTGTTCTAGCGTCAATGAAACTGAAGAAGAGTCGCATAACCATCGATTTCATGAAATTTCGGCCTATGAGTTTTGCGTTGAAGATGACAATTAAGTGGAATCCTTTCTTGAGAGGGTGGTGTAATGGTTGGCCTCAAGGTTAAGCCTAGCTTTTTTCAATCATTCCGGTTGTACCCAATGGGTGGTTCCCTTGACTTTGATCATCCACTCATTGCGTTGTACCCAATGGGTGGTGCCCTTGACTTTGATCATCCAATGAATGTAGCCAATGGTTGTACGACAGATTGGGTTATACCCAATCGTTGTATGACCCATTGGGTTATACCCAATGGGTGGTGCCCTTCACTCCCATCATCCACTTGATTCTTTTGCACTAGCCATGGGGTCCCACATCAAGTTTCACTACAACATTTGAGGGGCATATCAACGCTGTATATACCGACGGTCACACTCGGCGTCGGTATGGGCTTCGGAAAATGTCACTTAGAGATACCGACGGTCAAGTGACCATCGGTATGACCGTTTTAAACGGATCATCGGTGTGGCATATACTGACGCATATACCGACGCCCACACCGACGCATATACCGGTGGCGAGTTTTAAACATACCGCGAACCCGAGAGCAAAATTTCACATTTTTTCGCGTGTTTGAGTACGTTGGTCTTCTATCAAACTTGCACGCGCGAATCGAATTGCAACCTGCATTGTCTTGTGCACACACACAAGGTGCGTAGCTCAGGATATTCATAAAATAAGCACCTGCTATCAATTTCACTATCACCTACAACACTGCTACTCTGTAATTTGCAGTTTTGGTGACCTTGCACTAAGAATCTGAACCTGAGTTCTTCTACAAAGTTGTAGCTATCTTTTCAATCTACAAGTAGCAAGTTGAATCATCGCATTCCGAGCTATAGAACTCAAGTTATGACACCAAAACCGACCTGTTGTCCTACTCAATGTAGATTCGCCTTCTACAATTCTCTGCGTTTTTCGAATTTTCGGCACTTCAGAAGTCCGAACCAGGTTCTGCACACTTCTGTGAAGTTGTAGCGATTTGTGTTAGCTACGCACAGAACTTTAAAACGTATGAATCCAAGCTTCCTAGCTGGAGTTATGACTGAAATACTAAACAGCTGTAGAGATGCCGACCTACACTTCTACCCCTTCTGA